>JAWQFJ010034077.1:77500-86546 GCA_034096865.1 Theodoxus fluviatilis | reverse complement strand
CGAGCGGACACGAGCGGGCACGAGCGGACACGAGCGGGCACGAGCGGACACGAGCGGACAGCTTAAAATCAACTTTATCATATCTTTTGGGTTTTTTTCCCATTCTGATTATACTCTAATTATAAATTTACTTACTTATTTACGATTTCATGCAATTTATCCATGCGGCTAAACACAGCTAAGCACTCCCGGCGTCGCCGCTTCTGATTGGCCGGTCCGTGTCACGTGACTGTGATAGTTTCGTCTGCAACTCGCACCCGCAACCAAAGACCCTATATACACTGTATATATAGGATCTTTGCCGCTACTCCGCCTGAGTTCGTACGCCCGGGGAGTTATGCTAAGATCCGACCGCGTTAATGTATCTGCGTTTTGTGACAAACGTCTTGCTCGGCTGTACTGTACTCCATGCACCTTAACGGTCCGCGTCATTGGTGTAATCTTAAGCTAAACGACGTTCCGAATGTTTCCGACTTCGACCATTTCGTCCTCGTCCTCGTCTTCCTCGTCCACCTCGTCCGCCTCGTCCTCCCCCCCCCCCCCTCCTCCCCCCTCCTCCTCCCCCCCTTCTCCTCCTCACCCCATCTCCTCCTCTCCCCCCTCCTCCTCCTCCTCCTCTCCCCCCTCCTCCTCTCCCCCCTCCTCCTCCTCCTCCCCCCCCCCTCTCCCTCCCCCCCTCCTCTTCCCCCTCCTCTTCCTCCTCCTCCTTCTTTCTCTGCCTCCCTCCTCCTCCTCCCCCCTCCCCCTCCTCCATCTCTTCCATCCTCTTCTTCCTCGCTCTCCTCTTCCCTCTTTCATTCTCCTCCCTCCTTCTCCTCTTTCCTCTTCCTCCACCCTCCTTCTCCTCCTCCTCTTGCTCCTCCTCGTCTTTTTTCTCATCTTCTTTTTCATCCTCCTCTTTATCCTCCTCTTTATCCTCCTCTTCCTCTTCTTTCTCTCTTTTTTCTTTCCTCTTTCTCCTCCTTCTAATATTTCTTTCTTCTTTTCTTTTTCTCTCTGTTTTACGCCTCGTTCTTTCTTTCTTTTTTTCTCTGACTTTTTTCTTTTCCTATTCTCTCTCTCTCTCTCTCTCTCTCTCTCTCTCTCTCTCTCTCTCTCTCTCTCTCTCTCTCTCTCTCGCAAGAGGAATATATTACTTTGTGTTCCTGTAATGCTTTGTTCCATAGCTGATGCTGATGCTGTTGCGTTGTAGGAATTGTGTTGTATAATGGTTAGATGCAAGACTGGGAGCTGCCTTCCAGAACATGAAAAACGTCATTGGCATATCTCCCACATCTTGTGAAATTCAGAATGTCGTTATATACGCGATTAATGTAAAGTTCTGGGTCAATGTCAACAGTATCCATTCTTTTTCTCGCAATCGTATAATGCACATTTATGAGTGATTGGTTTTTAAGGGGATTTGCTGTGCTTTTTATTTTATTTATTTTCAGTATTTCATTAGTCTTGTATTTTGTTGTGAGTGAAAGTGTTTAGACTGTATTTGTGTTGTTTTGATTGATAGTAGACACTGTGACTGTGACTGCGACAACACTCACTGACTGCCACTGACTGTGCCAGTCACTGTGGCACTGCTGGGCCATTCCCATGGTAGAAGAATGCGTGAGTGGATGGACTCTTGTGAAAAGGGGTTCACTGTTCCCAATGTAAATGTGAAGTTTTTTGTGCAGGGTGGACTGACGGTGAGACAGTTGTTGAGTGGTGAGCATGGCCTTGTCTTATTTAGACCAGGGGATCAGTCTTGGCGTCGGTCATTGACAAATACGTTTTGGAAATGACCCAATGACTTAGCAACCAGCTGGTCAAACGACTTATTGATTTTCGAGCGGTTTCTATAAAACCAATGTTAATTTCCGATTGGAGCAATTAAGAGTTATGATATAGGCAACGACTTATTGATTCTACAAATGACCTATTATTACTTTTTCTGTAAATCGGTGAAATGACCAATGATCTGCCCTGCCAAGAACGATCCCTGTAGACTAAGATTAAAGTAGCCTTTTGAGAAAATCCTATGCTTCTAGAACTCTTACCATCTTTGCAGGGTCTACAAATTAAGTAGTCTTCAAAATGGTAGGCTCAGAATCACTACATGTTGCAAGAAGAATTTTGTATTAGAAACGCATCCCATGTTATTATTGACTTTTCTTCCTTCTGGTGGTATCTTTTTCTTGTTTCACTTTTGTTGACAGCTGCTTCCATTGATTAAAGTCAACATCATACCATTGGCCAACTTGGTTTTGTGGTATGCAGGTCGGACAAGACTAAGTGAAGTTACCATGTTAAAGTGAGAAAACTGTTTTGGAAATTTGGGAGCACTTTTCTTCACAAATATTTTAATCCTTCAAATAAACGTCATTTTTTCTTGTACGTTACCATGTATGTTGTTTGCTTGATATGCTTTTTGTGTACTTTACTTTAGCTTGCTTGATGACTTGACATGGTTGTTTTTTGCGTACATTGTTATTTTTTGCTTCCGTATAGCGCGTCGAGCGTTTTATATAGAATTGGTGTGTAAGTTTATGTATATGCCATATTATTAGTATTTTTAGGCTTTGTATATAATAATAAGAAGAATAGCTATTTATTATGTAATGCTTGACAATACCTCTTGTAACTGACTTGTTAATACTTTGATTTTCAATACAGATGCTGTATGAGTGTGTTTGCAGGTTAGTGTTTTGCAGGCGTTTGGTTGCAGTGACTAGGCAGTGTAACATTAACCTGCCTGGCTTTGCGATTGTATGGCCTGATTTATTTTGCAACAAAATCTGGTTGCTTATGCTCTAATTTTCCACAGAAACCGGTCCCAGGCGAATGGTTCCTTTGACTAGGCAGTGTAAATAAAACCTGTCTGGCATTGTGACGATTCGGACGGGAGCGCTTTGGAAGGAGGGGACATCGAGAGTGAAGAGCCAACGCCCTCGTTCCCCACCGCTTCGTCGGTCGGAGGTTTCATGTACCTTGTCTCCCCAACCTGGAGCACTCTGATGAAGACTCATTGCTGACGCAGAGTTGCTCATTCCTCTGTCTTGATATTTTGCATGTTGTAGATAGTGATAGTTTTTTTATTTCACCTTTATTCATTTCCTTACAATTTCATATGGGTTTTGCTCACTGAAAATAAAGCCGAACGCGAGCAAACACAGAAAACGATCACACGAACAAAAACAGCGACACACTTCGCGAGCGAAACAGAAACGCGAGCTGGAACTCACTCAAACTAAAGCCGAACGCGAGCAAACACAGAAAACGATCACGCGAACAAAAACAGCGACACACTTCGCGAGCGAAACAGAAATGCGAGCTGGAACTCACTCAAACTAAAGCCGAACGCGAGCAAACACAGAAAACGATCACGCGAACAAAAACAGCGACACACTTCGCGAGCGAAACAGAAACGCGAGCTGGAACTCCCTTAAATCTTGCCCGACGACGAATTACACGCACATCCAGCCAGGTCGAAATAACTTTTTGAATTGGGGGGAAGTGATGTCAGCTATATGAAAGGGCATGATGGTACTTCTCGCAGATTCTAGCTATTTCTTTTTTTTAATAAGTAAGTAAATTTATAATTAGAGTATAATCAGAATGGAAAAAAACACAAAAGATATGATAAAAGTTGATTTTAAGCTGTCCGCTCGTGTCGGCTCGTGTCCGCTCGTGCCCGCTCGTGTCCGCTCGTGCCCGCTCGTGTCCGCTCGTTATTCAGGGTGGTCCGCAGTTCGTGCGGATTGCTGTTTTCTCGCTGCTCGCACGCTCCGCCCACGTGGTCGGTCTGCGTCGTCACCGTCCCTGGCGCGGAGTCTCGATGTGGGTCGCGGATTTTCAGCAGGAACAGGAGTGATCTTCGAGTCTTCAGGGGGAGGAGGGAGAGAGAGAGAGAGAGAGAGAGGGGGGGGGGGTAGAGAGAGAGAGAGAGAGAGAGAGAGAGAGAGAGAGAGAGAGAGAGAGAGAGAGAGAGAGAGAGAGAGAGAGAGAGAGAGAGAGAGAGAGAGAACAAGGGGAAACATTTATGAAGAGGGGAAAATGTGAGGTTGAAGAGGTTAAAACTCCAAAGCTTACCTAACGGAAGCGTCCCCACTGTCTTTGAGGTCAATGGTGATGGTGTGGTCCGTAATGGCCGTTATCACTGGGGGAATGGGGGCGGGTGGGTCTGAAACACAAAGGCGGAAAACTGGTTTGCTTGCCTCTCCTTCAGACGTAGAGATGATCCTATAAATAGCATTGAAAAGGACTCCTTGAAAACAAAATCCCATTTTGGCATAATTATTTCAAAATCCCAAATGCACTGTCAACATATAATACCAAGGTCATCAAATGCAATGATAAGGAACTCCTTTTCACAATAAAGCTCTCACAGTTCAGTAATCGTCATTCTATTCCCGTACGTTTCCTATCAATAGACATCTTTCCGATTAACACATCCCCGGCAAAGACAAAAGACACCGACTTCCTGGAATGTCGAACTACAACACTTCAAGTCAATGAAATGTTTCAAGACCAGCCCATATGCTCCAATAAGGCACAGACGATGAAGCATCGATCGCCTACAGAATGTAATAAAACACGAGTCAATAAGTGAAAATAATGTTACAAGGACAGGAAGTTCAATTCCATCAACTCTTAAGTTGGGCATCTTCGCCTCCGCAGGAACTGGGTGCTGCGACGCAAAAAAGATCATCGATGAGGTGAGGGTGGGGGGAAAGCTCCTTAAGCTAAAAGGTCGGAAGTGAAAACGCACTTCGGTTGAGGCAAGCACGGAAGCGGAGCGGGAGACAAGACGTGGTCGGGGCCCTCGAAAACGCAGCTCGTCTGCCTACACCGCCACCTAGGGCTCTGGCAACAATGTTACGTGGGGAAGCAGGGAGCTGACGCTATTAGCTGCTGAAAGCTCCGACCTTTGCCGTACAAGGAGGACCACCATTGGATCTTTCTAGCATCAAGACTTCACAGCGGGGAAAAAGGTCTTGATTCTCGACGTGCCAGTGGGTGGTGGGAGAATGGGGTGAAGAAGACATTCCTCATGTTGCATTATCACCAATCACTTCCTGCATCGAGCGGGCGTGTGTTTCCGAGTGCATAAAATTCCAGCTGCGTTCTCGAGCCAGTCGTTTGGTTCATTTGCAACATCCTGCATTGTTTTCGTTGAGCCTGTTTTTTCCCCTGCCTTTCCACATTTCCTCTTTGTATCCCCACAGTTATGTAAATGCTATCCCATCAGTGCGTGCAGCTAAGTGTGCGTGTGTATATTAGAACGCGCGCGCGCGTGTATGTGTGCCTGTGTGTATGTGTATACGTTTGTGCATATGGTCGCGGGCGCGCTTGTGTGAATACCTGTGTGTATGCACGCACGCAAAGCGAGTGGTGTGTGTGTGCGTGTGTGTGTGTGTGTGTGCGTGTATGCGTGTGCGCGTGCTTGCTTGTGTGTGTGTGTGTGTGCGTGCGTGCATGCATGAGTGCGTGCGTGCGTGCGTGCGTGCGTGTGTGTGTGTATGTGTAACCTTGCGCACGTGCGCTTGTGTGTGTTTGCATGTGATATTTCACTGGATTCTATCTGCCTGCCTGCCTGCCTGCCTGCCTGCCAGCCTGCCAGCCTGCCTGCCTGCCTGCCTGCCTGTCTGTCTATCTGTCTCTGTCTCTGTCTCTGTCTCTCTCTCTGTCTCTCTCTCTCTCTCTCTCTCTCTCTCTCTCTCTCACCTTGTGCCTTGGTCCAGACCTCGATGGAGGAGAGCTGTCCTGACCCCTTGTTGGTGGAGGCCGCGATGCTACAGCGGTACTTGGTGGCGGGCGCCAGACTATTGAAGGCGTAAGTGAGTTTCTCTGCAGGGACGTAGAACTCTTGCTTTCCGCCCTCGGCAGCTCTGGAGCTCAGCGTCCGCACAACCTGGCAGCCCACCTGCACGAAGTCGGAGGCGAATTAGTGTCCTCCTCCTCATCATCATCATCGTCATCGTCATCGTCGTCATCGTCATCGTCGTCGTGTCATCATCGTCGTCATCATCATCATTGTCGTCGTCGTCGTCGTCGACGTTGTCGTCGTCGTCGTCACCACCACCACCACCACCACCACCATCATCATCATCATCATCATCATCATCATCATCATCATCATCATCATCATCATCATCATCATCATCATCATCATCGTCGTCGTCATCGTCGTCGTCGTCGTCGTCGTCGTCGTCATCATCATAACGTTACTATTATCATGCGAACCATCTTCATATTTACTACAATTTCTTGTTGTAGCTCCTCCTCCTCCTCCTCCTCCTCCTCCTCCTCCTCCTCCTCCTCCTCCTCCTCCTCCGCCGCCTCCTCCTCCTCCTCCTCCTCCTCTCCTCCTCCTCCTCCTCCTCCTCCTCCTCCTCCTCCTCCTCCTCCTCCTCCTCCTCCTCCTCGAGTTATTGAGTTTAAACGCGTACTTGTCACTGATATAAATCAAAAGGTATCATTACTTGGATACGAGCGCTGTCAACGTAAAAAGCATTGCAGTCTAACATTAGGGACAATGCAATGCTGCCAGGTTTACCGTGTAGTGCTTGACTTTGCCACTCAAGTCTCCAGGATGGTCCCAGGCCAGCATAATGGAGTCTGTGGTCCTGGACTCGTTTCGTAGATTCTGAATGGGACCAGGAACTGCAACAAAAATACTTCAAATAGTGACTGCCGACTTTATAGAAAAGGATAACTAAGCCGCAGACAGCAAAACAATTCTTTATTGCCCCCAAGGAAAACTAAAGCCATTCCACTGTCTGGGAAAAATCAATTACCCTAAAACATCTCTCTCTCTCTCTCTCTCTCTCTCTCTCTCTCTCTCTCTCTCTCTCTCTCTATTTCTGTCTCTCTCTCTCTCTGTCTCTCTCTCTCTCTCTCTCTCTCTCTCGTCCTTCTTGTTTCATTCAGTCTTTCTTCCCTTTGCATCGGCTGATAGTACCTAAAGTATGTATATTCAAAGTCTCCAGAGCGCGGATATTTCCAGATTAAGTTTCCCCTCTCTCCTAGTGCCCCAATGACCTTCTGTCTACCTGTCTTTCGCCCCGTGTCTGACTGGCTGGAAAATATACCTTGTGGCCTATCAGCCATATACGGCATTCTGTGGTCTAAACGTTCGGCTGTGCATACGCAGACTCAACACATGCACGAGTATCTGTCCGTCCCTCCACGTGTTTGTCCGTCCGCCTGTCTGCTTGCCAGTCTGTATGCGTGCATGTGTGCGTGCGTGCCTGCCTGCCTTCCTGCCTGCCTGCCGTTATGTCTGTCTCACTGTTATGCCTGACTCATATTTGTCTGTCTGAATGCCTGCCTGCCCTGCCCTGCCATGCCTGCCTGCCTGCCTGCCTGCCTGCCTGCCTGCCTGCCTGCCTGCCTGCCTGTCTGTCCGTATGTCTGTCCGCGCACGTCCACGCGAGTGCATGTGTGTATTTCGCTCTACCCTGTCGTGCGGGCTCATTTGCCATTTCCATCACTTTCCTTTCTTCTCTCGCCACTTCTTTTTTCTCTCATGCTACTTTGGTCCGAATTCGGTCGAGCGCTTGGCTTCCCCTTGGCATACAGCCAAGCACAACAGTGGCGGTAACGCAATACCCAGGGTGGAGCCTTTTCCCTCACACCAGATGGATGCAGTAGAACCAGTCTTGTTGACAGGTTGGAAGGCTAACAGTAACATGGTAGGCTTACAGATACTGCTCACTGGTAAAGGACATTAGCAGTCCAATTCTTTCAACCATTTTGAAGGAGAATTTCCTGTAACACATCCTTTAAATAACATAACAAAACTCTCAGAATTAGCTAACTAGTTTTTTACCACGTACAAAACTGGCAACGTGTGCGCGTTATCAGGCAGAAGGCTACCAACAACAACAAAACTATAGAAAAAAGAATGCCAAAACATGTCTAGAGTTGCCTCGTCAGACAGTCACTGAGGGAACTCCCTACCTCCTTCATCAGTAATGGCAGTCAGAATGGCGCTGCTTTCTCCAACTCCAGCCGAGTTCACAGCCTGGACCTGAAAGAAAAAGACATGACAAAATTATGTGGCTGCAGGGCATTCGGAGCCTACGATTTAAATAACTTTTAAAAAGCATACTGCAGCATACATTTCTGGAAGTTCGTAAAATGTCATTTACTTGTCTTCCCTCCAGTAAAATGTCGAAATAGATGCATGAAGACATTTAACAGCTGAATACATTTCGATTCTGCCACAACAAGATGGCATTTTGAACTTTAAAAAAATCCATATCAAAATAGTTTATCTCTTATATTCTTAAATCTTCAGAGTGTTTTCCTTTTCCTAGTAACCACCACCACCACCATCAAACTTACACAATGATCACAGTAGAACACAATACTGTATATCACATATCACACGTGGATGAGGTGGGCGATTTGACCAATTTCTTGTCAGGCGCATTTGCTGCTCTGGGCCCGTATTCACAACGGCGATTTATCGGCGATTTATTTTAACTCCAATTTATCTCTAAACTTAGACGATTCCAACTGCCTGTTCCGCTCTCCCTTGGCTGGAAACCAGTATATATAGCAAAGCGCAACCTAGGATCCTCTGACGAGCGTACCTTATCTAACCGATCAAGATAACGCGGGGCTAGGGGATAAATCGAGTGTTAAAAAGATAAATCGCCGTTGTGAATACGGGCCCTGGTTAAGACGTACATGTACACACATGCAAGGCTGCACATATTTAAACAGATGTCGATTCTCAAAACAACCCAGGTAACGATCACAACCCTGAACGTCTTTTCAAAGGCATCATGCTGCGTTACTTATCCCAGCTCAACCTTGACTCAGAGTTGTTAGTCTTTTTATCTTCCAGTTGTCCATGGTAACTCTCACAGGGGTGTTCTCTCTAACATACAGAACACCAAAGCACTGCAACATCCAAGCATCCACCCATACTGCTGTCTATCACCTCTCGTAGGCGTTGTGCGGTGTGCAACATCAGCAAGGGCGGCATAATTTAGCACATCGTAGCACCACTTCAGTTCTCAGCTAAAGCGTTCAGTCACCACTCCTTCGTGAGAGAACT
>JAWQFJ010034077.1:50000-72500 GCA_034096865.1 Theodoxus fluviatilis | reverse complement strand
CCCGAACATAGATGCCGTACCACAACACTGGGGCGTCGCCCGCGTCACCGCGCTCTGGGCTCCACTTGCGCCACTCGATGGTGACGTTGTGTGCAGTGATGCTGTTTTCCACCACCTGGGGCGGCACGTTCAGCCTGGGCAGCTCTGTAGCAAGGACAGTTGGGGATGACGTTGCGAGGAACCTCTGTATGTTTTGTGTGTGTATGTGTGTATGTGTTTTGTGTGTGTGCGTGCGTGCGTGTGTGTGTGTGTATGAATGTGTGTGAGGTTGTGTGCGTGCGTGTGTGTGTATATGTATGTGCATGAGTGTGTGTGTGTGTGTGTGTGTGTGTGAGAGAGAGAGAGAGAGAGAGAGAGAGAGAGAAAGAGAGAGAGAGAGAGACAGAGAGAGAGAGAGAGAGAGAACGAGTGTGTCTATGTGTATGTGCGCGCGCGCGTGTGTCTGTGTGTGTGTGTGTGTGTGTGTGTGTGTGTGTCCGTGTGTCTGTGTGTGTATGTTTGTGTGTGTGTTAGCGTGTTAGCGTGCGTGCGTCTTTGTGTGCATGCATCTTTGTGTGCATACTAGTATGTTAACATTTGTGTGTGTGTGTGCGTGCGCGCGCGTGTGTGTGTCTGTGTATGTGTGTATGTGCGTGTGTATATGTGTGTATTTGTTTAATCTACGCGTACTAGTACGTTAATTTTTGCAACGCAAAGCGTGCAAACCTACATGTTAAGAAAACAAATGCCAACAAGGCTTGTCTAAGGTAGAAATACATTTTGCAATAGCAAAAATAGACGAAGAAAACACCACGTGAAGTATAATTATTATGATGTAAATACGAGGAACAAGATTAATATCCGTAGGTAAGACTTTCCAAACCAAAGTATACATAATGATATTTTCATTCCATGGCAGAAAGCGTTCACATCTACTGTGGTATTTTGCAATGCAAGCCTGCACACACTTATCGAATTCCAGTCATATATCAAAGAAACCGAAACGTACTCCAGAAATCAACGGATGCATAACAAAATACGACACGGCGGAATATCTTAGCAGCTTTGATTTCAGGCCGAACTCGTTCACACTGGCGGAGAAACCTCTAGGGCACGACAAACGACAACGCTCGTAAAGTGTGAATTATGACCGCTGGCTTCTGTCCCGCATGCGCTTAATACACGTGTCACATTTCATCAAGGCACAGCCGGGCAACCAGGGTGCGGGTTACGAGTCCGGTGGAGAGTCCCAGGAGGACCAGGGGCCAGCAGTCAAACGAAGTTTCCCAGCTGAAGTAAGGATCAGCAAATTCACGCACAGCCCGCATCGCCCGGCTTGCTTTGCCCCCGAGACGAATTTGTCAGGGAGCGCGGGCGCCATCTTTGATAGCTTTCTCCCCATCGCGAAATGTCGAGGAAATCTAATATGCAGTCAGAAAATTGCCGTGATTCCGTTTTTGGCTGGGTGACGAAAATCAATGGGAGTGCACCGGTACTCCACCGTATTGTGATGTCTTCACTGTGGTCTATGTATTTTTGCTCTTCTTTTCCTCCCGCGGTTCCCTCGATTCGTCCCAGCATGATCAATCACAGCCGTAAAATGTTTAAGAAGCACATTTAGGTGGGTAGGTATGTAGGTACGTAAGCACCTTATATAGAAGCGAAAGACGAAAAGTACATGCCAATGCAGAAATTATACGAAAGAGTACATTCAAAATGAAAGTATATAGTGAGACATTTTCGTGGCAGATTGAAATTTTACACTGCATTAAAAAGTCTGACCAATTATCCCAATTTGAATTAAATCAATACTAATAATCAAGAGGCGACGAAACAATACAAGATTCATAAAAGAAACCAATGATTCATAATACATTAAAAAGCATACCTAATTCATTTTCTTTTTATCTCTACAAGGCATACATTTCAACCAAAAATAGAAATAGAAACATCACATCACACATTTCCACAGATGGCCGCGTAAGATGCAACCATGAAAGCCATCACTGTAATCCTCCTAATCCTCCCCTCCCCTCCCCTCCCCTCCCCTCCCCTCCCCTCTCCTCCCCTCCCCCCCCCCCCCTCCCCTCCCCTCCCCCCCCCCCCCCCCTCCCCCTTCCCCTCCCCTCTTCGGCTTTTCTCTTTGAAATGTAATGGAAACACTGTGAAACTAAAGCGTCTGCGCTAATGAATACCCTTAATGCAAGCACCAACAAAAATCGACACTGATGCTGATGCGAAAAATGTCAAAGCCAAAAATCATTTGAAAAAATGCTGAGACGGCTGGGTTTCGAAGAGGTCACCTTCAATATCACGGCAAAACTGCATATCCTCCACGACTTATCACTTATCAAATACAATCAATGGCGATAATCAGAACAGTTAAGCCATTCTGACCATAGTGCAGTCACACATCTGGGGGGAAAAATACTTTTTCATCTGCATCTTAAACAGCCTAACGGACGAGAAGGTAACGCGCCACTCGGGGCAAACGTTAGAGAGACGAGGAAATAAAATCCGCTTGCACAACGATCAGAAAAATCTCAGTCACCTCCTTGAGCCACGCGCTACGACTCGGCGGCCGCGAAACGAAGTTCTCGCGACCGCTCTTCAGATGAACGAGGAAATAAGATTTGCTCGCACACAGTGCGGGAAAATCCTGGCCTCGTTTTCAATGCGGCCAAAATGGCGCAGGCCGGATGTCCCCGGGAAAAAAAAGGGCTCGCAGGTTTAGTCTCTATTCATCAAAAATCAATTTGGCCGAGTGGGGCAATCACGGAGGATCGATCTACGCCGCGCCCACAACGACATGCCCATTTGGCCGTCTTGTCCTCCGCGCACAGAGGGAGAACCACTTTTCCTTCCACGCCCGCCCTGCCTTGAGCACGCGGACTCCTCAACCTGTGGATCTCAGGAGTTCCGAAGGACGGCAGGAGGAGGGCGACGAGTGGAAGAGCTCTTTTTAACCGTTTGCAGCTAAACCGTTATTCACTCGGCGTTATTAATCTTTGGTATTGTAAAAAGAATAAGAAGAGGAAGGAAATAAAAAAGAGGCAATCGAAATAAACATTGACGAAATCATACGCCGGTATCTCTACAACCATTCCAGAGTTATGAGATTGTGGAATTTTTGTGGCAACTTTTCGACGCCATACAAATTGCTAGGTAATGTACTTAAAGCGTTTGTATTGTTTCTTCCGAGATGACAGAAGACCCATGAATTTAGTATAAGGTGGTAGAAACACATCGATGTTTTGCATTTGCAGTGCTTATTTGTGACCTGCTCTGGTAAAACCAGAGTTAGGCAGATTTTTTTAAAGGTAGTCAAAGACATATAGCCTACAGTTGGAAAGTTCATCATATTTCCTTCAACTGTATACCAAATGTGTTACAGTATCTTGCAAAATGACAACGTAATGACGAACTAAAAGAGTATCGGTCCAGAAAAACCACTTTCCTTTAACATATTGTAAGTAAAGTAACGGTGGCAATTGACACAGTAACCGACCACAACCCACCCCCAAACCTCATCCCCTCAAAACACAACTATTTCTGAGCGGAGTCATAAGAATCCACACTTTACGTGTTACATACTTGTTTTATCTATCGGAAATTACCAAAAACTCATTTCATCTTAGAAAGACCCCAACCACTCCTTCTTAGCCACACAGAAAAAGTGCTTAAGTGACTTAACCCTGGTTTTGCCAGAACAGGTCATATATATATATATATATATATATATATATATATATATATATATATATATATATATATATACATATATATATATATATATATATGTATTATTATGGTGTGGCTACACTCATCTTTGCCGGGGCACGGTTGATAAGGACTCGTATAAAGCTATTTCACGGGAAAGCCCGTTGCGATCTCTTCCATAGTGTACCATTTGGCCTTTTCACTTCGCGCTCTCCTGCAATCGAACGCGTCGAACTAAAGCTGTCATGGACGAGATACCGCAAGACATTAGTCTAACATGATATGGCGTCGCCGAAGGAATCCCAATCACACGGCGCCCTCAAGCGTATATTCCTAATCAAGGGAGACAAATCTTCCCAATGCGCTTCTTCGTTATATTGACTCTGGTCGGTACTATGGGGGGATAACATGTAAACCTGTATATACACTGCAAAACACCGTCTGCTCCCGGCTTTATTATTCCTGGTGGAAATTGGAAATCCTCGCTCCCACTGGTTTTATGTTCGCGAGAAAATATGAAACGGGCCGGGTCTTCCGTCACTGTCAGTGTCGCTGTGGGCTCTAAAACTCCCCGACTCCGCCAGCTGGGAGTGGGGCATGGCCGCCCGGCCTCCTCGGTCGGAAAGACCTTGGAGATGACGGAATAACCCGAAGCCACAAAAGTATAACCCCAGTGGCGCTCTTTGGAGGACTGCTCTTTTTTCCGCTTCTTTGAAGTGATATGGGGGTTGAGCGTCAAAACGTTCCCCTATTCCACGTATTACCTCGAGATAAAAGAAATGTGAAATATGTAGTCTCCCTTCGATAAATCCGGGAAGCTTTCCCCCGAATATTAAAGGGGTTTTGGGAAATCTATCAAGTGCCTCGGCAGAAAAGAACATCAGAGGATGTCATCATTTGATTTATCGACTCAATGGAAAATGTCATTTAGAAAAATTGCCCTTAGAGTATGGAATTCTTAGAAAGCCTCAGTTTTTGTTTTTCCCCCCACAACTCAATCTACTGAAAATGCAAATGTGGGAAAGTCATGACTCAATCTATACATGATTGTTTTCCCCCCACAACTCAATCTACTGAAAATGCAACTGTGGGAAAGTCATGACTCAATCTATACATGATTGTTTTCCCCCCACAACTCAATCTACTGAAAATGCAACTGTGGGAAAGTCATGACTCAAGCTATACATGATTGTTTTATGATGTAGACAATAGCAACTATAATAGAGAATAGTGAAAAACTTTCGCAATTAAGAGCCTAGCGCGCGTTTTATAATCAACACGCATCAAAGTATGACATCAAGAATGACGAGAGGGACACTTTCCTCCCTCGAGGGCTACCGTAAATGTATTTGTATTTCCGACCAGGGCTCAATATGGCAGACAGATCCATGCAGACAATCATTCGATCACTCTTCAGGAATCCCTGGACGCCAACCGCGGACATCCGGGAGCGATCGAGCGGAATACTCCATCCACCTTCGTGCCAGACACAGGACGCAGGCCTGGCTGCCTCCAAGACAGAGGCCACGTCTATATATCTGCCCCTGTCCCCGCCATGCCGGCACCGACAGAGCCAGACTTCGGGACACCAGGAGGCCACCGAGGCAGCACAATCCCTTGAGCAAGTCAAGGCTTCGTTCCCAGTCTACTCCATCAGTCATAGGTCAAGAACGACCCGAGAGAGAAATTAAGGACAAAAAGCAGCAGCTCGATGGCCGGATTGATTACAAATGTGATCATTGCATCAATGTTGGGGCGGAGTTTGGAGAGGTTTCTTACTGTTTGCTAGTGAGCAGCAGCAACCTACATCAGAAGTTGGTTAAAGGCTTCTGAAAAAACAGCAGTGAAGAGGGAAGACGGGGGAGACGGGGGGCGTACTGATTGGACATTGCTATTCTGTGTGATAAACCGTTTCTTAAAAACATATTCACCACTGCCTTTCCCAAAAGCTCATTTCTTGGCGGTGACGAAGAAAAGACTGAGAAGGCTGCGCGTACTAGAAGGTCAAGATGTTTTTTCCCACCAAGAACTATAAATACGCTTGCGCAAAGGAAAGCGTGGTGGTTGTAACAAGCAGCGGAGGCTGTGTCGATATATCAGGTTTGGGAAAAGCGGCGACGTTGCCCTTAACGAGACGAGCGATGCAACAGTCGCTGCTATAAAAGAGGAGAAAGTATTGTTTTCGGTCATTCCAGAGAAAGAACATATTTGAAAGCTCCGCTCTAAAGACAGAACCTCACCACACACACACAACGTTGCAAATTTAGAATGGCACAACAAAGGAGTGCCTTCAATCATGAGCGTACTTTTGGGAGGATCCGATCATAAATCTGACCGAGACTGATCATGATGTCTCCGAAAGCCTCACAGCACGACCTTGAGCTAAGTATATCACAGGGCACCATTCTGCTTGTCAGGTGAGTGCATATATGCACTTAACGCCGAGGATGAGTTGCATGACAAGACATCGTAAATCACCGCTGTCGAGGCAAGCACAACTCCGGGGAGTGCTACCGTCAACGCCCATGAAACAGACAGGGCGTCGTTGACAATGATGCGGAGGCTGCGTGCAGGAAGCGCTGGCGCAGCCGCGGCCAGCGTCGCAAGGGAAGTTGGCGGATACCTAGCAGCAGCCGTCAGGGATAAGCCGAGAACACCCGAGGTAAGCAGACAGCGACCCACGAAGAGCCGAGTGCAGCCGAGTTTAGCCGAAAGGCGAGACCAAGAGAGGTGAGGAGGGACGTGCGCTAGGGGAATGGAGGATGATTAAGCCCAGCTCCCTTGGGGTCTCTGGCTTCCTGCTGACCCCAACTAAGGGCAAGGTCAGCGTCCTAACTGGACCCTGGGTCGCTAGAAATATCCATAAGTAAAGAAAGCGCACGTACGCTTTAGAAAATGGACTGAGCCTCAGACCGAGGCTGTCTGGCTTCTGAGAGGCTTGGAAAAAAGCCTACATGGAATGCATGAATCACAGTCTGAGTGGTCTAGTGGGATTTCACATGGAAAATTAATCTGAGAAAAAGACTGTCGCCGTAAAAACGTGACACAAAAGCCCCAACTTCAACACATTAAGTTCATAACAAAATAATCGGTTATTAAAAACTTTTACATAAAATGTAATAGCCACACTTGCAAGATAACAACATGAAAAATGACTACCTTTATGTAATTTCTTTCTCGGTATCACGTCGGCAAAACTAATTACAACTCGAAATTATTGTAAATCCGGACCATACTTGTAACATTATCGTGAAGATCCTTTTCTTCTTCTTCTTCCTCTTCTTCTTTTTCTTTCTCCTTCTCCTTTTTCCTCCTCCTCCTCCTCCTCCTCCTCCTCCTGCATTGCTTCCACACTTGTCTTCCACAGGCAATCAACCAAAAGCTTTACTCTTCAGTCCTTACAGCGGGAAAAAGCACCGAGCAGTGACCGCACGGCACGGGAATGCTGGATACACTCTGTTGATGATTCATGCGCATGATAACCTTAGAGTAGACACGGTTCTCATGAGGGTGGCGTCTCCTTCTCAGGGAACGTGCCTTATCTTCCACTGAAATCCCAGCGGGTAACAGCGAGAGGTCTGTGTCCATGACAGAGGTCGTTGACTCCTTGTGATATTACCGTGCCATGCAAGACCCCAATCACGACGCTTTTCACTTCATGACCCAAGAAGAGTCTAACGCCACTCTAAAATGCGTTTACACTGCATAGTAATACCGCTTCGTTTTCTTGAAAACATTTTTTCTAGAACACAACAAACAGTATTTAGCGTTAAACACATGCATTGACACATCGAACTATTTCACGTCATGACCCCTGAATAGTGGCACGCCACGCTGAAATGTGTTTATAAAGCATCGTAAGACTTCTTAGTTCTTCCGAAATACAAAAACCAGCAAACAATGATGAGCATGAAACGTACGCTACGAAGCTCTTAGCTTTTTTGGTTGCATTTGAGACTTTTTTTCTCGAATGCTTTTACACAAATAGCATTTGCTGCATTTGCTGACACTTTTGATTCGTGACAGCATCAAGCATAGTCTAGGCTGTTACTACACTACCTATCAAAATCCAAACCAAATCAATGTGCAAAAATGTGTGCAAAGAAGAAGAAAAAAGTCATCACAATGCAGTGAATGCCATCTCGCAGATCATTCCATTTTATCACACAGGCGTGAAATCTACCACAATCCAACCAACAAAACAAATACGCCGAGTCATCCAATGCATCTATTCAAAATCACCAAATGCAAATACATGTCCAAACATACAAAGGAAAAAAGAAGTCATAATGAAGTAGCGAGAGGTGAACAAGTCGTCATGCCTACCATAAACACTGCCAATTATGGTCATGGAGGCGGTCCCAGCCGTCGCCTGTACCAGGCACGTGTACCGCTCTGACGGCACGATGAAGTTGACCCTGAATATGTTATACCGCGTGTAGCGGTAAAGGTCCAGTGTCTGGGAGCGCACCAGGGTGATGCGCTTGGATCCAGGGCCAATCAGCCGAATTTCTGTCTCCTCGGGCGTGGGGTAGGCAGCCACGGTGCAGTTAAAGTCCGTGGGCTGCCCCGGGTTCACCTGCTGGTTGCCGAAGAACAGAATTCTCGGCGGCGTAACTGAAACAGTGCAACGGGCCCACCTGCATGCAAATCTCGCAGTCAGACCGTCCCAAGTCTACGAGCAGCTAAGGCAAGGTGCACAGTGCAAAACTGAGCTGTGTGGTATCTTCAAAGTGAATCGAAACTAGTGCGGGGATGATGCCCAAAATGTTTCATGCACTGTGATCTTTGCTATATTGACCTCATATCATGTCTGCACTTGCCGACAGCATTACCTTCTCGATACATGTAGAGTTTTGTGTGCACATGATCTGTAACTCAAATCTATTTGCTTCCTTTCCAAATCAGCTGCTTTGACATCACAATGCAAGTTATACATGTTACCATTGACTGAACAAGATATTCACAGAACATAATTATGTGCATGCAAACAATTTACGATTTGTAAGTTGTCGTATTATGTGCACTTGCTACAGCTGAACAAGATAAAATGGTTATTTCAACACAAATAGAAAATGAAATAAAGTGTTAAGTATTTTGACAAATGCTTACTTTCAACATGCAATCAAAATTAGCATTAATGGCAATTATTACGTAACACTGACACCTATAAGATTGTGCAACGAAACAAAACACAGTCCCAATGTTTCCCATCGCGAAAGGCCTGAGAGGGTGCTGGTTTTCAGAAGCGCTAACGTATTCATTACTCCTTAGAATGATAAGACAACTTGCACTAACTCATGTTCCTTTATGAGTGTGTCAAACTCTCAGGAAAATGAAGATGAACGCTATAAAACGACAACGCTTGCAAAGCGGCGGAAAACGAAAAAAACAAAAAGCACACAAAGATGGTCGATTTCGAGCATTGCCAACCCACGCCCCTTTACAGCGATTTGCACTTTTTCATGGCAGAAAAACCAAACTTTCCAAAACCGGAACGCTTTTCACGGAGTCTCGGTGAACGATAGACGCCGAAAGTTGATTTGACATACAGACTGGACATTTTTTTTTGAAGTGAAAACTCCGAAAATGGGGGAACTTTGGACGGGGTAGCTAGAAGCAAAAGCTTAAGTCCCAAGCTGGGGGGGGGGGGGAGGCATCCGGAAAACGGGAGCGGCCGTTTTTGCACGCTGCATTAGTGGTCTATTGACGAGATGAAAACCCACACAATTGGGCGGAAGGGGCGAGGAAAGGCACATGGATGAAGGTAAAGACCTTCGGTGCCGCGCTCCAATCAGAGCAAATTACTGGCAGGACTGCCGCTAACGCCGCCAACTCTCACAGAAATCCCCACAGAAACAGGATCAATGGAGAGGCAGGGCGCCATCGTGGCTCACGCACTCCGGCATGGCTCGAAGACACGCCTCGCTCTCTCCCTGGACAGGAACTCGCCTCGCTGGAAAAACTGTTGCTGGCACTGCCGAGATGATTGTCGTCCTAAAAGCATGTGTCCGTCAGTCAGGTGGCTGGCTGGTCATGCATTGAGAGATTCTTCACATTGCTGGTTTGGTCCGAAAATGCTATATTCGCTTTTCTGGCGTAGATATCGGCTTAACATTTCTTAAACGTAGTTTCGGTGCTGCTGTAAACATCGCTGTTTCACGATGACGTTTCTGGTGAAGAGTTTGAAGGTAGAAAACACGCAGCTGGAGGAGGAAGAACTCAGAAACCCATAACTGGATATCGTGTTTGTAGTTCAAATGTGTCATCCTAAATACCTTAAACTGACCTTTCAACTGAAAGTTTGTAACTTTGCAAAAAAAAACTTCTGAAAAGATTAGTACTCGTTTTTTTCTCGCTTTGATATTTGCATGATATGGAAATTCCTTTCCCTGTGACATATTAATCATGGAGACACTGACACATCCAAGAAAGTAACGTTATAACAGGACGTCTAATGCTTTCTGACGACATCACGAAGCGCTGGGCCACGTCCTAAGTTCATCGGGGAGCCCAGAGGACACGAAGAGGAAAAACTGCAACGCTAAGCTAATTTCAAGGTCGACTTATCAAAGAAAATGCAACTTCAAGTTCGCTGAATGGGAAAATCAATCCTAACAGCTTCTTTCCTTTTGGGCACTATTTTTTCCCCTTTCTGTTTGCAAAGGTCGCGCCTCTTCGCGCGAAAGGGGGTTGGGAGTCCTAGGAACTTTTTCTCGACGATGGCGGCGGTAAGGAGAAAGCCCCAGTGGCCTATATGGACAAGCGATGACTCTGACAGGTCGGCTCTGCCTGGACGCCCCCACTGGAGGAATCGATGCAGGTGCCCAGCACAAGTGACGGGCTGATGCTGCCATGCTCTCCCCAGAGATCTCATTTCTTTCCAGAAATCGCAGCGTCCACACCCACCTTGCAGACCGCCTGAAACCTGGCCCGCCAAAAAGACGATTGACGAGCTTATATGAAATGCTTCCGGAAGTTCTTTTTTGTTTATGTATGTGGCCTTTCGCCTCGGTGACCAAAAAAGTATGATCTTCCCTTTTATCTTTCCGCATTTAGGAAGCGTATAGGAGCGCAGCAACGACAAAGTGCAGTTCAAAATTAAAAGTTTTAAAAACCATTCCAACAGAAAAAAGGAAAAAATAGTTCAACCCAGACCCAATTTTGTAGTTACAGTCTGAAATCATTTAATAAAACACTCAACATTACAGACTCAAACATCAACTATTGCCAAAGATCCAACGAACGCCAAATCAGCAAATGAGCCACATAACTGTGTACAGCAACCAAAATCGCTTCAAACTCAACCAAAACCACTCCAAACTCAATCAAAACCACTTCAAACTCAACCTCAACCAAAGCCACTTCAAACTCAACCAAACGAAAACTGCTAGAAGCCAACTCGCCGTGAGCTGTCTGTCCACTCTACAAGACAACGCCAAGCAGTGTGGCTGCACGACATGCGAAGGCGGTAGACAAACTCGGTACTCACCCAGCTCGCAGTTTGGGGGGTTGAAGTAGCCCTCCTTGCACTGGCAGCCGGGCTGGGGACCTCGGAAGCGGTCGCAGTCGTTGGGGTTCCGGCAGTGGCATTGCTGGTTGCAGTGCCAGCCGTACCGATTCTCGGGACACCGCGCTACTGCAGGCGAAGGGTACAGCGTTCAAGGGGGTTCGGGTTACATTCATAGTAGATCAGTTGTCTAAATCGACTTTGAAATACTACTTCTGATAGTTTGTATGCAGCGTTATTACTACACGTTACATACATAAATACAATATTTTTCTTCTGTAGTCCTTGTCGTCGCAACCGCCGAAATCATTGTCGTAGTCGTCATCATCATCATCATCGTCGTCAGCATCGTCGTTGTCGTCGTCATCACAGTCAACATCATCATCATCATCTTCTTCTTCTCTCACTCTCTCTCTCCTCCTCCTCCCCCCCCCCCCCCCTACTCCCGGTATCCACTTCTTCATCCGCGTGACTTCAATCTGTGCGAAATATTACGTTACGCCATCCTCAAATGGTATACAGTTTGGTCTGTCACTGCAAACTTTAATAATAAAAACGAATTACAGCAGCATCAATAATATCCATCCATTCCTTCCGTCTTCTTCGAAATTCTTTTTCTTCCGAACATGCATGGACTTTCGTCAGCAGCTAGAAGTGTTCACATAACCATCAGCTCTGGGTGATCTGGTGGGGGCGTCTGCCGTCCAGCCTGCTGGGACACAGATGATTTTCAAGCAGCTTAATTCAACACGATGTCTGCCTCCGTGGCGGTGACGGAGATAAAACCTTGATGAAAACAGCAAAAACCGTGAGAAAAACAGCCCGAAGCCTAGCCACGCAAGCAAAGACCGATTTTATGTTCGTTGTGCAGGGCTGAGACGTAATAGAGCAAGAGATGGAAAGGCATCTTCTCGGACAGACAGCATTGCCGACTTCATCCGCATCAATGCTGTTATCTCCCTGCATTACGGGCGTCTCTCTCCGTGGAGCAATAGGGTATAAAATTCCATACTTTTTACTTCTGGTTCAGCCTCACATTGCTGCCAACCGGTTCCGAGTACTCAGATGCTTCGATGCCTTAATGCTTCGAATATTTTACGATTTAGCTTTGAAAATATTTCTCTTTTGAAAGATTTGTGAGATCCTAAAAGGCAATATAATGGGACACCCACGAAATGAAGTGTTTCCAATTTTCAAAGACTAAGACTGAAATGACATAAAACGCGACGAATTCTTCAAGACAAGTCTGGCAGAAATAAGAAGGTGCGAGTTTCGTCCAACGTCGTTTTTGCAACGAGTTAAAGCGTCCAACCTCGTTTTTGCAACGAGTTAAAGAAAAAAAGTCTACTTCACTTTTTATAATTGCAGACGATAACCAGGGTATCTACAGCAGTAGCAAGCAGCATGAACATTAAAAAAATTGGCACAAACTATCAGCAGATGCCTGGCAATCCAACGCGGGCTGGCAGTATGATTTAGGCCTCCTTGGGGGCAGTGCCCCTTCAGATTGCCGCATTCCTCCCACTGCGAACGTGACGCGGCCACGCCTCCCCATTAGACGCCAACGATTGGGCTGCCACGCCGCTGCTCCCAGAAGACCTTGCTTCATCTGACACGTCTCAGTAAAGCCAAGGGGCAGGAAAACTCCAGCAGCGGAACCGCGAACGTCTTCCAGTTTTTCCCGCAGTTTCATTTACAACGGACATGTTTCACGACTAAGGGACACCTAATAAGGCTTCGATCCCCAGGGTTGAAGAGTGACAAAAACGGTGCAAATGAGAGCGTTGGGGAGAAAGAGAGAGATAACTGCAGCGCCTCTCCACCGCGGCGTTCTGTTGAGTGAGCAAAGGAGCGAAGGGGCGTCGGGGTCAGGGTGCCTCGATCCGAATCGTGTCAGGGATTCCCCTGGGGCCGAGCCCTTTAATTTGGGAGGTAGGACCTGCTAGGGGAGATGGACAGCTTGATTCGCAGCCGTGGGCATGCAAGCTCCATTTCACGGTGACACTCTCTGCAAGCGGCAGCGTAGCGCTAGATGTTTTCAAAACAATGTTTTTGTTCTCGTCCCCCCAAGGTGCCAAACCGGGCATGTTTGCCTTAGATCTGTCCTTTTCACGCTCTGTGCTATTTTTTTTTGTCTTTTTCAATTTCAAGGTGTTAGATTTAGCATGGACCTCGGGCACGAGCCACAATTTTAAACCCCTGACAACTGAAGGCGAAATGTCAAGAGGAAAGGCGCCGACTGAAGTTAACTCTTTTATGAAACTCGTTTACAGCCTGTTTTAAAAATAAGGAAAACATAAAACTTGGATCACTTTTGGACTTCACGCTTTCATCTCGTCTTTCCTATTGCCCTACTGCCATTTCAACTCCAATTATGAAAATACAGCACAGGAACAACAACTGGTATTCCACAGAATGTAGGATCATGGGTGCTCGCTGGAAACCATCAGCCAAACCCCTTCCCACACAGAAGGGGAAGGAGATAAAGCATTCCCGAACTACAAATGGCCGTATCAAAAGAAAAAAAGCACTAATGATCCTCTATGGTTTAGCGTCGACTTATCCCCGGGGACAAACAACACACGCCCCTGACGCAATCGAATCTGAATACTTTTGAAACGCAGTTGCGATACGATCTTGGAGGGTTCACACAGAGGTCATCGGAGCGCCTACTGGGTGAGGAAAGAGTGGGGACAGGAGCAGGGAAGTACCCCTGCGATCCAATAACGCCACGTGGAGAGGCAGGCCTGCACATCTCCCCAGGGAAGGGGAGAGGGACCAATGACTGCCCGAGGGGACGGGCGAGAGAATGCCGGCGTCCGGAGTAGAGAGAATCTGTCAAAACTAGCGAACCACACTCGATCACAGTACAGAAGTTCTCTAATCTCCGCTTCAGCCCGAACAGGCCGCATGAGCCCAACCTCTATTCAGCACCTGAGTCCAAGGGGTGCAGGACATGTCTCTAGACGGAGAGACGGGACGAGAAAGGAAGGACGATCGAGAGACAGAAAGAAATACCTGAACTTTACGTAGATCCCAGACACCATGGCACCCACAACGCCAGCCTAACGCGATCGATTGTTGGAAAGCAACATTTTTACTCCCCACCACTCGCCTCTCTTCCCCCCTTCCCTTATTCCACTCCCTCCCGAACTTTCCCCTTTCCCTCAGTATCCAGACTCCCAAACCCCTGGGTCTAGCTGCCTGTTAAGAGCGAGTGATGTGTGCCGCTTCTTGGCGAATTCAGCGTTCCCATCAGCAGACCTTGAGTACGTCCCTCGGCTTCGCTTCGACGAGACTTTTGGCAGAGGTTCCTCTCGCTTCCGCTTTCAACTCCGAAAACCGTTTTAAAAAGAAACTCCCTAGGAAGGATATCAGTATGAGCAAATAGCTTGTAAGAAGTAGAAGTAAGTGCAATTTAGGAATGGTAATAAGTAAAGTTTGACTCAGACGTCAAAGATGCCAGGAAATGAGACCACAGGTCAAACTCTTACACGCATGATCTGAGGCAACAGCAGTGTCAAATTCAGTCAGGATCAAAGTTGCAATGTTTTAATACTTTGTTTGTTATCAAAGGCAAATGCACATTGCTTTTTTTACAATAGACTCATGTTTACATTGCTGCACCACAGAAAGAGCTAACGGCAGCCAACTAAGAAGTAATCAGCATTGGGACATGCACCGTATGGTTAACATAACATTGACGGTCAATAGTTTAATGGGTGCGATCAGAAGGTTTCTGAAGAGATGATCGGGTAATATTTTCTTACTATTTTTAATTGCAGATATAACGAATTCCAGTTCTATTAAACAGGGACGATACTGATTTGATAAACTCCTGAAACAGTTTAATGCAGCCCCTTATGACAATGTATTGCATCAAACCAAATCTAACCATTTCCTTGTACGAGTTCAAATACTGAGAGCATGATAAAAATTAATCAGCTACTCTTAGGGCGTGTGGAATCGTCGCATTTTTTGCTGCTACTCTGCTGACCGGCTCAACGTGGCTATTTGCTTTCAATACATACATTATACAGAATGCACAAATGGAAATAATTATCAAAACATTCTTTAGCTAAATTCTCCAGAGTTACCTGCAGCCTTGACGCCCACTCAGCACTGAACCAAAACGCATCGGTCTTCCTGTTGCAGTTGGCTGTCCCTTCAGTTATCGAGATCAACGCCATTTGCACACGACTGTCTGCAGACAGTTACTACAATTCACGTCATCATACCAGGTGAACCCAAAATACCTCACTGACAAATTGATCTGAATTTTGTCCCATCCAACCGTCGGAAAAGGTTGCGTCCACCCGCAGGGTAGGCAATAAACTGAGTCGGCCTTGAGGCCAAAACGCTGACGCTGAGAGGACGTCTGTCGCTCTGGACTGTCGGTATCCCATTAGTAAGTGGATGGGCTCGCCATCATTTTACCACCACCTTCTCTCCAGAGACGCACGTAATCTCCATAGTAATACGAACTGTCCCGGAGGGGACACTGGCCGAAACCGCTCACTCCGCTCTGGCAACCTGCCATTCCTGGCGGCCATGACAGTCCGGACAAGGTAACCTCCCCTTTCAATGTTCATCTTCGTATGAAGGTACAGAGTGGCACTCCCTTCCCACGACTTTCAGTGCAGTGCCGCTGCATTCATAGACTCCTTTGGGGAGCGTAGAGTGTGGGACGCAATGGCAGCATGTCCTCACAGTTCTTCTGTGAAGTTTTTACACTGATGTCACCCGGGTAAGTGGACAAAGTGAATTAGTCACAGCTATAAGTACTCAACAATCAATGGGCATTGCCAATGCAACTCTCTATGTGAATTGTAAAAAGTTTGCATTTAATTATGTCGTTTATTAAAGAATGTTTATAGCTTTCATCCTAAGTGTGAACAAAATAATGTGTGATAAGGCCTGATGAATTAGCATCTAGGTTATCTTGAGCAAACAGTTTTTTTACGCCTTACGCAACCTCTCTTTGGCACATTAGAATTGCGGGAAGAGGAATCGTCTTGCAGTCCTTCTGTGGCAAAAATAGAGACTTTTAAGCTGCGGGGATGTTCAACTGGCGTTCCTTGTCACCTTGCTTACTCACAGGGCTTCTCATGATTCTGAATTAAAACTACTATTGGCATTGACTGAGATGGAAGACTGAGGAAAGCTATCTATGGTGCATTTTTATGCTGTGCGGCTGTACTGGTTGCTCAAGAGATGAAACGTTGAAGAAGTAAACCGACATCAATTGTGTTTGACTGGTAGGATGGTTAAACAATTCCGGAGTTTTTAACAGAGAAAAGCGCAACCATGATATTCATGAATGCATGTGATAAGTATGCATATGTAGATTTGCACTTAAACATTCACTGCAAAGACTTCCAACATGATTCACGTTCAACTTTCTTTATTAGGGGCATGCAAGGCAACACATATACAGGCACACTCACTCGTTCAACGACGAAGATTTTCACTCCTTCATTGTAAACCTCACAAACAGCTTCATGCAGCCACACATTCGATCCTCTGTTTCTCGAGCCTTCAGAAACCATTAGGACTTACCGACGTTGCAGCCGAAGCCAGACCAGCCCAGGGCGCAGCCCGACTGGCAACGACCCAGGATGCTGTCGCAGGCCTCGTTAGGGTCGCGGCAATGGCACTCCTTGCCACAGTTGTGCCCGTAGCGGCCAGCGGGGCAGTCTGCGGCAACAGGCACAGACAGTCACAGCCGGCACACAGTGCTTGCAGCAAAACGCAAAGCGTTTTCAGTCACAGCTTCCAACTACATAGAATTTCACGAGATTTACGACGGGAACAGACTACACGTTCCAAGACCCGAAGTCTGCAGATGATTACACTTCGTGATCTGATGTCGTGCAGACGTGACAGCTACGTTATATTTGAACTACATGGAAAAGTGTGGATGCTGCACGTGCTGTTGATTACTTGCATTTACAGAAAAGTGTACACATGATCTTCTGTATATTCCGTTTACTTACTGATCGTAATGCTTACCCATGATCAGCACTTTTTTAAACATCATTATTGTCATGGAAGTAATCATGATGTACCGATTAATTCTGAATTCTGTTAAATGTCCTTAACACATCAGGCAACTGGCACGATGCAAACTGCCCTAGCTCGTTTTCTCTTTGCTGCATTGCACAGTGCATCAGCCGTTCACTATCATGCTTACATTTGGAATGTTCCTTGGATGACAAAGTCCTACAGTTATGGCTCGATGATCCGCTTTGATATCAAACACTTTAGCGGTCGATGAATTCTAATGAGTTGGACAACAGTAAGGACAAAGGGTTTTAGATGTTGATCTGCATTCCAAACTCGCATCTACGATTAGAGGTAGTCTTGACAAGTCCAGCAAACTGCTTTGGCGAAAAGGGTTATGAAAGGCACACGGCTTCAAGATGCATGTGTTGATTACAGTAACTACGATGATTGCAGAACCACATGGTTATCATCAACAGTCAACAACGCATGATGATGTATAAGGAAAGCAGCCTAATTATACGCCACAACGAACGAGGCTGTACATAACAAGTAATGATACAGCTGATACAAGACCTGCATCTGGACGAAACGATGCACAGATGCGACATTAAAAGACATAAGAAAACAACCATCCTTACCCTGTTCATAACGTACAGACAGTTGAAAAAAGTCCTTGATACGCCTACCTCACATTCATATTTCCCTGTAACTACTAGTGTCACATGAAACAGAAACGATGGCAAAAGTAACGAAGGCTTCATTACAAGGAGACGTAATCTGTTGAACGTTTTGAAATACCAGTAAATAATAAAAGAAATGCAGGCAACACAAATAAAACAGCTAATCGAACACTAGAAAGGATACATTCAAACACAACTTGCAATTGAAGTGCCACAAACAGAGCCAGAAGCAGAACAAAAGGCAAATATTCTACAGGAACTATAGACAAACTTGGCAAACCAAAGAAGCAGGGCAGTCAACATCATGCACATTTGCATTGTATAGCTGTCAGGTCAACAAATCTGCAGTAATCAATACGACAACAAATCCAACATCGGATTCATATGATGCAATGTCTAATGTCCGTCCCTGTATCCATCTGTCTATCCGTGCGTCCCTGTCTCTGAATGTGCGTCCGTCCGTCCGTCCGTCCGTCTGTTTACTGGTAGGTCGGTCAAACTGCGTCAGTCGTTTGTTCCTTTGGTTGTGTTGGAAAGTCGGTCTCTGGCTGTCGGCGGTCAGTCTGTGGCTTTGTTTATTTCCTTGCTAGTTTGTTTGGTCAGATCATAAATTATGATGGTTTGATTTTCGTTCGTCGAATACTTAATTAACATGTTATGTACGTTAGTATATATTTATCAATATCCTTCCCTGTTGTTTTGCAAGGGGTTCGGTGGGGAAAGGTATGGCTCATACAGAAAAGTAAAAGACCTAACCAAAAACAACTCGAAATGAAAGTTTACTACAACAAGGAAATTGGCGAGAGAGAAAGAAATAGTTAACTACGAAAACAATGCTTGCATACGGCTAATGGAACCCATTGCCAAGCAATCAATAAAGCGTCGAACATGGTCCAGAAAGGAACAAGATTCTGGTTCGACAAGACACGAAACCCCTTTGTGGATCTGGCCAGAGTCGCTCGAGTTCCTGCACAGAACTAGTTCTTGCGAGAGAGGGACGAGACACTAACTGCAGTTCTGGATGTCACAGTGCTCCCAGCGCTTTCGAGTGTCCAGCGTGTAACACCACGGGCCGTTGGAGTCCGGTGTTGTCCGGCAGAAATTGTCGGGGAACGTCCTGTCGGGAAAGTCCCGGGCGGTGTAGGAATGGTGGTGGGGGTGCTGTTCCGACCAGTGCTGGCACGTGTACAGGCTCTTGGTCGACGACAGCATGCCCATGTAGTTACGCTTCTGACCATTGTAGAAGCAGGTGTCGGCTGGAAAGGGGTGGAGGAGGAACAGGAAGTGAGCATAGTGGGTTAGCGTGGATGCGGGTGGGAAAGGGTAGGCAGGAGGGGAGGGATGAAATGAGAGTGCGATGTAAGGGAGAACATATTTCAACCTGAGGAAGAGAAACGTGGTTATCAGGATGAAGAGAAGTTGATTAGACATGTCCCGAAATATTTAACACAACATTTCTATTATATAAAAGGTATATCTCACGGGGGTGAGGGGGGGGGGGGGGGGGGGTTAACTGAACTGTGTCGTACCGAACTTCTGCTACGACATATCTAGAAGAGATGACGGGGGAAAAGTGAGAGAGAAAATTTTATCACAGGTCCCCTGCCTTTGCTATTTTAATTCTTGGAGCCTTCTGAGAGTCATCACGACGTATAAATCTATGTCTTTTTAAGGTCCCTTCATTCGACTGCGACTGCCAATCAACTGGATTTCGGACAGCGATGACAGACTATGGTTCGAATGGTCACATCGTTGACATGTGCCAGGCAGAGTTTCTCAGACTACGGTCGTGAAACACACGCAGCAACTTCCATTAACATGCAGAGTGCTGAGATTATAATCTACAAATTTAGCAGTAAAAAGATTAACCATATATTTATTTCTAAACTTTGCATCATGAAAATCGGGTCGTAGTTGTCTATTTTAAGAGAGATTTTGCTGTGTAAGGTGAGTTCAAACTCAGAATAAAACTTTATAATATCCGAAACATACATCACAGAGTCTTTGGTCACTCTCAAAGCACTATTCATAAATATGATCTTCAATATACGTCTTCCTTTCCACAAGACTAGCAGATCCTTCTGTTTCAGAGAAAAAATCGGTCTCGACTGAAATCCCTCGTACCAAACGGATCCACTGCTGCACATACATACAGCCCGCTCAATGTGACAATTGTAGTTAGTGCTCTGTATCAAGACCATTATCATAATGAAGCCAAGGCTACATCGCATTATTTCCCAAAAGGCTAGACCGCAGCAACTGCGAATTTGTGTTATGTTCTACGTATCCAAAAACATGTTTAGGACTACAGTTTGAAATGCTGTTATCTCTGCATTGTGTAGTCACATTAGAATTATATAATACACTAAGGTTAATTTGTTCGCATCACAAGCCATGCATTTCTACCCACTGGAAAAGACCAAGTGTTAGGGGTTAGTTCAACGAGTCAGCTCAGTTAGAAAGCTACCATGCTCATTCACGTGAGAATTAAACAGCATCCTTGAATAGAGCGCTTCCAATACAAATCACACAGATTGCTCATTCACAGTACAACTTTGACAGTGCAATGCATCAAATGTCAAGTAAGACATTGCCGAGAATAAGTCACATACACCCGCTACTCTGGATTCGGCAGATTGCACACAATTTGACATGATACTGTATGGTAATTCCTGTAACACACGTATGGTAATTCACGTAACACATGTATGGTCATTCACATAACACATGTCCGTCAGCACGCTGGAATACTGCACATTCAGGCTGTTTTTGTCACAAAGAGCAACACAACGAAACAATGCATGATTACTTTCTCAACACTAAACAAGACTTCGAAATACGTGCAACATCATCTAGCACTTGAACAGGCGGTGAGGAACAAAGTTTCTTTTTGCTTTCCAATTATATAATCTATTTATATACATTCTGTTGCTTCCTTATTCCCTTCCTATCCGTTCCAGTTATTACGAATATTTTCCGCAACAGCTTCTGTTAATTATTGGTCTGTTTTGCGTACAAACCTTGTTTTCGTTTGAACATCAAATGCCTATCTAAAGCACATCTTCGCATAGAGAGGATGTCGTCGCCGTACTATTAACTCCGTGTCGTTCGTGTGCGCCACAAAGCAGGGCTGAACTGCTTCTTTTCATGAAAACATATGTACATTTTTGCAAACAGTAGTATGTCCAACTTCTCCCGACCATCACACATGTACCATTAAGCGCACATTTACAATCTGAGGTCCTTAGCAAAGTTCAAACTGCCATTGCCTTCCTTTTCCAAAGTTCATGGCTCATCAGGGACAAAACATTTTTATTAAAAGCGATCACACAAATAAATGCCCTAAGGCCAAAATCGGAGGAGGTCCACGCAAAGAGCCCTCGGACATGTCCTTAGCTTCCCAGGTGGAGCTGAGCACTGATCTGTAATGGCGGCTGCCAATCAGCTGTTCACGGATTGCGTGACCGCGTCCCTCTGAAGACGACACTCCAACCAGGAAACCCCATCCCTGGGAGACGTCGCTTGCCCGAGGGTTCTCGTGTGCATTCAATGACTCTCAGTCCCGTCACTGCAACGATGGGGAGCTCTAATCCCTTAAGACATCTCAAGGAGTGCCACTCAATTAGGCCAGGGCCGGCAAGAGCGTCCTGGAGAGCAGTTGAAGGTGGAGGCTGTAGAGATCCCTAGCGTTTCTGACCCGCCAATCCCATCGTTTCGACATCTGAACCCCTCGCCATTCCCAATTCTCCCCGTCCCCGGCCATCACTGCCAGACATACGATTCCGTTTCTTCTCCACGAAGATTTTTCCCCCTCTCCAGACAATGTTCCCTGCGGGAATGTCTAAAAGTCGAGATTGTCGGGATCATGGGCCCATGGGCCAAAGACTTATCGACTTTTGTCTTTTCTTCTTGGGTAGAAATTCTATTGAGGATATGTCGTCGGTGGAAAACTGACGCAGTATGCACGTAAGATAACCAGTCCTATTACATTTTCCCTTCGATTTTAAGGTGTCTTTGACCATATGAGGCCTTGCTCAAACTGTTACGTCACATCTAAAATAAAACTGGAATATCAGAACCTCTCTTTTTAAGAACCTTCGTGATTTGTTTTCCTGAGAGTGCCATCTCATTTGTATACAAGTTGTTGTTTTTAATAAGGTAACAACGTTAAGATCGATGGACATCGTCATATAAGACACAATCGCGCAATTTCTATGCACTGGGATAAACTTATGACAATTACGCCAAAAATGAATGTCAAAGATCGTTCGGATAAACAAAGTTCAGATAATTATCATATTCACCAATACATGGAAAACATTTTTGAAAACAATTTATTGTTTTACTTTAATTCATTGTTTGCGAAGGACGCAAAACTATCAAGGGTGCACCTCCAGCTAAATCAATATCGCTACTCTCTCTCTCTCTCTCTCTCTCTCTCTCTCTCTCTCTCACACACACACACACACACACACACACACACACACACACACACACACATTTACTAACACTAACACTAACACACGGATAAAATCTCGGGGTAGCTCTGCATTCCCTGGCGCATTCCAAAATCCTCTCTTTAAATCAAATACAAATCACACATGA
>JAWQFJ010034077.1:35000-47500 GCA_034096865.1 Theodoxus fluviatilis | reverse complement strand
AAACAACAGTGCCCTCCTCCAGATCGGGGACTGACATCGCTGGTCTGATTAGATCCTCGACAGTTGCCCAGGAAGGGACATGAAGACAAATTGGACTCGGGCACAAGTCCAATGGGATGAGCCTGGGATCCGGGAAAGACACCCGTTCCTTGGCATGCAGAACACTCCCACAGTCCCAGCAGCTGCGGAACAAGGGTGGAGAATGGGAAACGGCCTTCCCCCTAATTGGCATGGATGGTAGAGGCACCGTAGACTCCAGGACCAGAACCGTGGAATCTGGAGCATTACCACGTCCGTCAGCGTCCCGACTCTAGCTCTACCCCTGCAGACAGGGGCAATCAGCAGGCCTTTAAGGAGCCCGTAGGCTCTCCATGCCACTCAAATAGAATATGGAAATTGGAGTTCGAAGTCTGGCGAATGTATCAAGGAAGCAAATCACACGTCCTCCTACCTCATTATCTGCTAAAGCCTCAATCGATCAATCCGCCGATATGGACGTCCCCTTTTTGTCTATGACATTACCAAAAACCGCGTGAAAATACGCGCAGCCAACATCTTGTTAGAATGCAAAACACGCACGCCATCGATGATTCAGAAATTGCCATAAGTGCTGGTTGAAAAACCCATCCTCGAACAGGAAGGAGAGCCATTTGCTAAAGAGATCCCCTATTTTTTGTTAATTCCCGCCCAGTCATAACACCTTTGGAAGAACGACTGTAGAGTAGCTGTTTCCTTAGCCAGGCTCAATTACACGCTGCGCAAATCTAGGGTTTCGATCTCGGCAGTTCAAGCCAGGGAATCCTTGTGGTGGACAATGCTGGCCAGCACTCTGTCAGGCTGGCCTGGCCTGGCCGGACTGAGTCATCCTCCCGGCAGGCCCTGGCCCCCAGGCTATAGAGCAAGGCCAGCCAGGGCGCTGCCACGGACACAGGCAACCTCCAGGAAACTTGACTCGGGGTCATCGACTGCCTGCCTGCCTGCCGCCAGTTCCAGCTTTCATGTTTACCTACTCCTGTTATGTTCTGTCTGCCTTTGAAGGAAGGCGAGCTCCTTCGTTATATGGTCATAGGCCAAGTGAGTGCAAAGAATGAAATGGACGTTTCCCTTTCCCTTTGCTGATAACTTCTATGTTTACACACTTTTCACAGGGAACAGTTACGGCGTTCACAAAACAGAGAAACCGCTTCCCTTTACTGAAGCATACGGCCTTTCATGCTACCGTCGGATTACTCTCGTTTGCGCTGTAGAGGTGACATCATTCCAGTAACTCGAGTCAGGGAAAGGCTCTCTAATAGGCAAAGTGCAGACAACACGCCAATAACTTTTTGCAAATTAGATCTTATTCTAGTCTACAGAAGTATACCCAGGAACGTGTGTCTCTTTTGGGGACAATAACGAAACACTAACAAACATTCCTACCTAGAGGTCATTCTTTTAACTCTGTTCCCTTGATTATTCTTTTTAAGACTGTAGGGACGCTAGTGTTACACTAGCTGAAACAGTATCGGGGTTTTTGTCCCAGAAATCGAAAATGAGCTCCTTCTCCCCCACTGAACGTTCACGCATGGACTTTACTCCTGCTTCCACACGATTGCAAAACCCGCATCAGGGAGATGGTAGTGCATGGAGATAATGCGGGATCGTTATCAGTCCCTCCTATGCAGTTGCTTAAAAGAAGCATAGCAAAGGGCTGAAGTGTCACTCTGCAATCTAACATGCGTTTCCTTATCTTCTGACCCTACCCTACACAGCGGGAGACCCGCACAAGTAATCTGGGGAGGGCTGGAAAGACGATGTGAAAGATGAGATAACACAGCGCCGAGTTTCCAGGCAGGCAAAAGCCACAGCAGCAGCAGCGGGAAGAACAGTAGGTAAGGCAAAGCCTGCTGAAGGCAATTAAATTACCTACGTGGTCCAGAAATATCCTAGAAGTTTTCGAGAAGCGGAGGAAAAAGTGACCTCTTGAAAGTGTCAGGCATGCGGTGTGTGATCAACGAGGTAAAAGGAGTGCACGTGAACGTTTTCTCGATTTTTCCATCGCATGAGTCACTGCGAGATTTTCGCATCAGAAATGAACAAGGCACGAGGCTGAAACACACACACACACACACACACACACACACACACGCTCACATGCACACACGCACGCACGCACGCACACAATCACACACACACACACACACACACACACACGTAGACAGAGACATAGATAGAGACATAGAGACAGACAGAGACAGAGGTAGAGACAAAGACAGACAGACAGACAGACAGACAGACAGACAGACAGACAGACAGACAGGCAGACATACAGGCAGACAGACAGACAGACAGACAGACAGACAGACAGACAGACAGACAGACAGACAGACAGACAGACAGACAGACAGACAGACAGACAGACAGACAGACAGACAGACAGACAGACAGACAGACAGACAGACAGACAGAGAGAGAGACAGAGAGAGAGAGAGACGGATAGAGAGACACAGAGAGAGAGAGAGAGAGAGAGAGAGAAAGAAAGAGACAGAGAGGCACAGAGACAGAGAGACAGACAGACAGACAGAGAGAGAGAGAGAGAGAGAGAGAGAGAGAGAGAGAGAGAGAGACGTTTTAGATTATTAATTTCTACTTGCAATACATGTATTCCCTACGAGGAACTACCGCAAGTGCAAAAACCACCTAACAACAACATTAGCGCAGTGTATTGGTAATAAGCGTATATAGTCCGATCAACATAGCCTTCTTAAACTAGTCGAAGCCACTCTCCATTATCAAGCCCCTAGGAGGGTCGCAAACCCCGTATTTGCTGTACCCCACTATCAGGAGCCTAATGGATTTTAGATCAGAGAAGCGTCCGCGACCCATCACTTGGTTGGTGCAGCTGAATAAGTGCGTGAAAATAGCATCCATGAATTTGATCAGTCTTTACCTTGCTACTCCATCTATTTGTCTTTCAGCGAGACAATGTGTCCGTTAGGATCGGCGTCAGTTCGTGAGAAACTCCTCAGATCGCAAGCAAGCGAAGGTGGCATCCGTCGACTTATCGACAAGAGGTGCATCCGAGAAAAGTAATCAAGTACCGCGGATGGTTCAGGCGGTAATTGACCGCTGACCCGGCAGTCTGGCTGATCTCCGGGAAGCAATATTCATGCTGTCCGAATGTGTCCATCAACCGTCCCCTCACTTGGCCGAATCGCCGTTGCTAGCGGGGCCTCGTCCCTCTTGCTTGTCAGACTATCTGCCACCGTTTTGAATAATGACACAATAAACGTGGGGGGACGTCAAGATAATGTGACGTATCCATCGGTTATTGATGTGAATGCCTTCTCAATGAGCGCTCCCGACATTTTGGAAAACATCCGTGATCAAGAACCGTGAGTTATGTCGTTCTAAGAGGCCTCCTCCTCCCCCTCCTCCTTCTCCTCCTTCTCCTCCTTCTCCTCCTCCTCCTCCTCCTCCTCCTCCTCCTCCTCCTCCTCCTCCTCCTCCCCCTCTTCCTCTCCCTCCTCGCCGCTATTCACTTTTAATCCCTCTGAAGATTCTCGGGTAAACAGTCATGCTCATCTTCCATTGTAAAACCCGAGAGACAAAAATATGAACGGTGTATTGTTTCATTGCCTTTTTCTATTAAGTGCCATTCTTAATCATCCAAGAGTGATAACGAGAAGGGAAAACAATTCTTCTTCTTCGCGCGGAGATCACAAGTCCTGTCGTGCTGCCAATTTGCATAATCAGGAGTGACTCGTCAGGCGAGATCAAAGAGGCCCTAGAACGAAATGAACTTGGTGAAAATGCCCGCCACCATTAACAGGCGAGTCTGGGCCAGACGTCAGACACCAGAGAGCAAAGAACAAAGTCCCCACAAGGGGACAGGGGCAGGTTACGCGGCTGTCGGAGTGAAGTCCCTGACTGACCCGACGACCCGGAACAAATTGGTCTTGTTACGCGGGTTTATGGGCCCCCTTTGAGAAGACGGGTCAACACTACCGCATGGAAGGCCTGACTTCGGACAGCGCACGTGCGTTGTGGGGCCTGAGGCGTGGAAGGGGGCCTTCTCTATCAGTGCTTTTTTTTTCGCCTCGTCTTTCCCTCATGATAAACTTTGTGCTTCGCGTGGACAATCGTACAGCCTCAACAATGAGCCATTTAACTCTTAAAACCACTTCACACGATGCACAGCCCAGATCGGTTATTCTCGCTGATAAAGTTTTTTTTCAGCAACGTAATGCAATACGTTTTAACCCAAAGAACCTTTAAATCGAATTAACAGAATTTACTGTAAAAACTAAATTGAATTAATTAGGGACATGAGAAGCCCTTTTTATCGGCTAGAAGAGTGCATACTCCTCCTCCTCCTCCTCCTCCTCCTCCTCCTCCTCCTCCTCCTCCTCCTCCTCCTCCTCCTCCTCCTCCTCCTCCTCCTCCTCCTCCTCCTCGAGCATCTGCACCACCTGTCCTTCTCCTACACTTTTTTCTCCATTGCTACAACTCTTTTTTATTCAATTTCGTTGCCCTCGCCACCACAATACATTCGAAAACAAAGGACCTTTTAATATTGGCCTGTCTAATACATCCTTAATTCTCGTGAAAAGAGCAATACCATATTCCTTTTTGGATTGCATTGTATTGTATTGCATTATATTGTATTGCATTGCATTGTATTGCATTGCATTGCATGGTACACTGCGGCTGATTTAGGCGCGAGCATGAAGCATGTGTTAATCTTCGATGCCTGGAGGTGGGGGTGGGATGGGGAGAGGGAACAAACCTCTCTTGATTTAGCTACAGATTTGTACTAAGACAACACTGCTAAAGGTGAGAAAAAGAAACGTACACAAATCCTACACCGTTTTCCAACCAGATTTGGACGGCACGGAATGTTTGATTCACTGAGTCGGCATGGGCTCTTTAGATCGAATTGATTCTCCCTTCACAATCGCACGGATAAAGATGTTACCGGGAATGAGACGCCACTCGGCAAACGCCATGTCGTTTGAAGTCGTCCACTACAATCGGATAGTTGCTTTACAGCCTGCCCTAATCAAACGGCGGGGAAAATCCCTTCCCATTTCCGCCAACAAGACAGGGAATTACGGGTGGCCACGTCCAAACGAAGCTACAACAATTGACCTTGACCGAACGGCAGGCGTGACTCCTTCGGTCCAGTCCCTAATAGGGCTGTATCAGTGGGTACTGCAGTACCTGGTTTCCTCGACATCCATCGAGCCTTCCCGGAGCGACGTCAATCCATCCAACTAGAACGATTTAAACTGCCTCTTGGAGAATTACAGCGCTTTAGGGACCCATATTCCCATGCGTAATGTTTCGAGGAATGGGGTGTATGACAGCTTGCAAGTACTAAGGTTCTCTCTCGCTTTCTTGATCAAGGGAAACTTATTTTCCATAATGATTATTGTTCTTCTTTGCACTAGAAAGCTCACAGCTTCATAGCCTATTGCACGATATAAGGACTAGATTCGATGACACTTATATTTTCATAGGAGAAATTAAGCAACTCCAGCAGCCGTGTGTGGCTCTGCTTCACAATATATTGAGTGCAGTGCATCCCATGTCATGTGACTAGAATAACTATGCAATTAATTCTCAGTGCACTTTGTGTGATCTTGTACAAGATCCAAAGTTTAACATCAACCATTACATTCAATGAATTATTTGTAGTAACATCGACTTCTCCATTCAGTCAGCTTCAAATCCATTCGACGTTAAAACGTTGTTTTACTCTAGCATACGGACATGAGCTCGATAAAATATTTCTGATTACTCATATGCAGGGTCGTTGTGAATTCCAAAGTACAAACAGCGCACAAACCCGTCTTTTCACAGCTGATCACCCTCTGGAAGATGACCAGAAGCCTTGGCGACAAGCAATGGGCAAGGAGCAGTGAGAGTTCGATCCTGCCTTTCCCCTTCGCTTCATCGGTCAAGTAATGAAGGGAAATGGATGCCAAGGTCGCTTCCGCCAAGGATGCTAACCTTTTACGCTCCATTACTGGCAGTTGCTGCTCGAAGAGGCAGCAATTCCCACCTCTTCTCGCGGAACCTTCGGAGCAATCCCTCGCCAGTTTTCCTGTGATTATTGCCGGGCCGCATGCTGGACAGCCAGTGGTGCTCCGCCTCGTAGATTAAACATATAGAAAATCATTACAATAAGAGCTTTCGAGACCAGTGTTAATATTTGTCCTCCGACGGTGCTCAATGACAGCGAAAACAGAGTGGAACTGATTATCCCTTCGGTAAATATTGGCCGAGAAGAGAGATGGACAAATGCAGTACTAAGACCTGAGAAAGGGCCCGAAAAAACCCATGTCATCAAACACTTGGATTTGATCTTGCTTTGTAGTCATTAACAAGGTTCTTTGATCCCTGCACTTTAGGCTCAAAGGCATATCTAAAGAAGCATTGTGATCAGTTCGTTATTTCGTAATGATGCTAGATTATAAGCAGTCCTGCTGCTGCTGCTGCTGCTGCTGCTGCTGCTGCTGCTGCTGCTGCTCCTCCTCCTCCTCCTCCTCCTCCTCCTGCAGCAGCACAGTTAAGCTGTAAATTCAAATTTACAACGATAACGTCGACGTCTCCACGACGACAACAACAGCGACGACAGTTGGGATGACGACAAAAGGGACGACGACGACTATCAAGATGAAACAGAAGACAAAAACTATAATTACTTAGACGACAACGCGGATGCATTTGAGACCATCTAAAACCCGTCACGAGGAAAAGATACAGACAAGTGCAGAGGAAAACGAGGCAACGGTGAGCTGACACGAGAAAATCCAATACAAAGGTTCGGTGCCCTGCATGGAGGAGAGAATTCCTAAGGTGACCTTTGGCAGGCTGCCCGGGGCACTGCCGGGGCATGGACGGATTGCTTGTGGAGAGTGCCACGGCCCTCCATCTACTAATGGTAGACAAGTAACGACCGTGGTAATGGACGTTAATCGCCACCAACACCCCAAAATCTCCGGCGGTCGATAAGTAACTCCCGCCCGTCCCGTGTTCCATTTTAACACACAGCGACAGCTGCCAACCACTACTCGCAGCAGCTTTCCCTGTCTGTGCGGTTCGGTGCATCACTGCACACATGAGTACGCGCACAAAAGCGGGATAATGTCTTAAGAGGAAGTATGCCACTTACAGTTTGATTTTTTTCTTTTTTTATCTGTGTCTATGTCCACAATTTTAGCACTGCAGCCGACATCCTTCATTAAACATTCTCATATTTGTTGTTTTTTCAATTCACATAATATTATTCATTTCCAAACATGTTTTACGAAAATGAATAAGAAGAGAAATGCACACGGATACAAGCAAACTGGGTGGGTTACATATAATAAACCGCTTTGTGTGTGTGTGTGTGTGTGTGTGTGTGTGCAAGCGTGTGTGTACAAGCGTGCATGCGTGCGTGCGTGCGCGTGTGTGCATGTGTGCGTGCGAGCGTGCGTGCGACCGTGCGAGCGCGTTTATGTATGAAAGTGAGGAAGTGAGAGCAAGAGAAAGAGAAATAGAGAGAGAGAGGCATAAACTATAGATAGACACACAGATGGACAGCGAGCGAACCGGAAGTGACAGGTGGACAGAGAGAAAGAGAGAGAGAGAGAGAGAGAGAGAGAGAGAGAGAGAGAGAGAGAGAGACAGACAGACAGACAGACAGACAGACAGACAGACAGACAGACAGACAGACAGAGCGATAGACAGACAGACAGAGAGAGAGATAGATAGACAGACAGACAGAGAGAGAGAGAGAGAGAGAGAGAGAGAGAGAACGAACGAACGAACGAATGGTTTATTGATCAGGCCTCCGGCACTTTTCAAATGATACAGTGTACCATGAAATCTACTCAATCAAAAGATATAATGATACTTTCTCCTTCGGCAGGTTACATTGCAATCTACTCCGTATAGAAAGTATTCTGTTCAGGCAAATCTATCGCTTCCATTCTGCGCATAAGTGCTTTATACAAATAAATGCTTGTCGATCTTATGACATACTTTTGCTTTGATGACATGATGAATTCGGTTGGGTTGTCGCAATTTACGTCTATGAATTTCAGAATATAGTGTTCTCTCAGATCGTACAATGCAGGACATCTGAGAAGAAAATGTGTTTCAGTTTCAAATTCTTCTCTACACAGAGGACGCAACATTGCTACTGCATCAGGAACGTATCTCCATTTATGGATGTACAGCTCAGAAATACCCATTCGGAATTTAATAAATAATATTTTTTTGTCTATGTCATACAGATTGCTCTACACCCCACCCCTTCTTGATCTCTCTGTAAAAAGTATACCTGTTACTCTTCAGTATTCTTTGTTCCCAATCTGTACTGAACTTGTACATCAGTTTTTCCCTCAGTCTCTTAAAAAACGCAGTCTCATCACTGACTGAGAGAGAGAGAGAGAGAGAGAGAGAGAGAGAGAGAGAGAGAGAGAGAGAGAGAGAGAGAGAGAGAGAGAGAGAGAGAGGTGCAGTATATTTGAGTCCCTCGAGCAAGTCTAGGAAAAAAAGGCATACGACTGACATATGTGGGTGAGATGCAGTCTGGGAGAATGTTCGTTAGAGTACACGCTGGTAAAGTTCAAGGCAGCAGCTGGTTCAATGAGAAAACCCGCCCTAACCCTGTTACAATAAAAGTGCGCTCCAGACAAAGAAAGAAGTTCTTAGATAGGCACTGCCATTCACTATACATTGTATGACAGCACATGCTCCTGTGGTAACGTCCCAGGGCCCGGAGCTAACGTGGCCAGAGTGAGGACACTCAGAATGGTCGCCACGACTCAGTGTAGTTACAAGCCAGTGCAGTTCAAAGCAATTTGCCACTATCTCACAGTAAGGTCACAAAAGGTATACACAAATAAGACCTTATATCTACATGTACTTGTGTCGCCTATTGTGTGTGCGTGCGTGTGTGTGTATGCGCGCTCGTTTGTGCGTGCGTGCATGTGTGTGTGCGTGCGTGCATGCATGCGTGTGTGAGTGTATGTTTGTGTCTGTGTGTGTGTGCGTGTGTTGTTATGGTAGTGGTGGGGGCGATATTTAACTGATAAATATCATCTTCATGTTCCTAAGGATAGCAATCACGATGAAAACGTTAGCGACGACAGTGACGACGGTGATGGTCGTGATTAAGATGATAATAATAAAAATGACACAAAAATCTTAGGAAGAAAATTAATTGTTGTCGGAGGTAAGCTCTCCTTGCCGGATCATTCATGAAACTCTTTTTCCTTCCCTGTTTTTGCCCACAAACTGAAGAAGCTCGGTTACCGATCTGAAAAACGGGCTTTGTAAACACCAGCTGCTACAAATACGAGTACCTTCGGGAATTAGTTTCCAATGTAGCGATGCGCGCACGACCTTTAAAGTTTTCAGAGCAGGCGCATCTACCACAATCGATACATCCGCGCTACTCGGGTCTCTCTGTGGGGGAAAATTCAACAGCAGAAGAGACACGGTGCCAGACCGCCCCGGGTGGTGGTTCTCTTGCAGGGCCAGTGCTGCCACTGCAGCGAAGCAAGCAGCGCCCGACGGGTCGAACCGCAATACGCACACAGACAGGGGCGAGAAGACAGCAGCACCGTGACTGCCTTCCTGCTCCAACGGGAGAGTGCTGCCCGCTGTCTCGTGGAGGTTCCTGATGCATACATGATACAAAACCGACGTAAAAGTTTGATTTTGTGTGTCAGGGTTTCCCCCCACTAACATTCAAATAAAAGCTTTCGAACTCTAACGAGTCCTCAACAAGCCCTTCTACGCTATGCCATGTATGTGTGTGTGTGTGTGTGTGTGTGTGTGTGTGTGTGTGTGTGTGTGTGTGTGTGTGAGTGTGTGTGCGTGAGCGTGCGTGTGCGTATGTATATGTGTGTGTGCTGAGACCAGATCATACATTCAAAATGCTAGTCAGTCACACGAATGTCTAAAAGGTAGTTTGTGGTCATTGTTATCGAATGCCCCTAGTAATACACCTTATGGCTGCCACAACACCTTTCCTGACGACCCCCTGATTGCGGTCAACACACCAACGGGAACCTGGACGTCTTCATGGCGGGGCCGAGCGGCACGACATGGACAGTCCAGGTTATGACAGCCCAAGCGTCTTCCGTGCATCGACCAGCACTTGGCCCCGCTCCCTGCAGGCTCCGCGAGAGTCCCGCGCCCCTGCATGCCCTGATTGGATTCTGGGAAGGGACGCACTCCACTCGCCTCTCCAGCCCTCCCCCAGCACGACGCGTCGTTAAACGCGACAACACAGCCATCTAATGGCGCGGCCACTCCATGGCGGCCGTGGGGATTTTCGCCGAGATGGAGGGCAAGAACCAAATCCATCCATGGCGCAAAGTGACTGGGGACGGAGTGAGGGGGGAATGCGCTGACCTCTCCCAGGTGCTAGGAGTGTGAGAGGCAGTCAGAATAATTTATTTCGTGTTTTTTTCTTTTCCTTTAAGGTGATTCCCAGCGTGATCAAAGCATTCATGACAACAAAACTTCTGCAAATATCCTCCCTAAAAATATATCCTCCTCCTCCTCCTCCTCTTCTTCTTCTTCTTCTTCTTCTTCTTCTTCTTCTTCTTCTTCTTCTTCTTCTTCTTCACGACGTCTACTGCGCTTTAGCAGCAACGGCTACTACAGAACACTAATGTAATCAAATTTCATACGAAAGCATTTATTCATGTACACAGTATGGACGATGACACAAGTTTCTCAGCGTATCTTGAAAACACCATACGCATTCAGCAACACGGGGAATGCAGAGCAGATCGGAATGATCTCAATAGGTTAGACTAAGACGGCCGCGTATATATGGCGTGAATGTTTTTAAAGAGTCTTTGCAACGATGTGCGTGTTTCCTACAGAATGTACGGCAAATCTTCAGGAGACGGGCCACTCTAGTGGACTAGTCCGAGGAGAGGGGTGTGGGAAAGACTGCGAAGTTGGCGGGCCACACAAGCTAGCGGGCCACAAGCACATGACTGACAAGCGATCTTGGTAAGTTAAATCCGCAGTTAATTCGCAATGATTCACACACAGGATGACAATCTGAAGATTCGGAGAGAAGAAAACTCGTCAAAATGCAGCCATTCAGATGCTGTGGCCCGCCAGCTCGTGTGTCCCGCCAGCTGGTCTGTCTTTCTCACATCCCTCTCCACGGACGAGTCCACTGGTGTGGCCCGTCTCCGGAAGCTTTTCCGAAGGCGTTGCGCCTGACCCCCACTACTGACACACTGGCAGCGTTGGGATGCGAAATCTTTGACAGGACACGATGCCACAGCCAGAGAGTGCAAGCACCGGTCTTTGTCGACGGAGAGAGTAACAGGAAAAAGCGATCGCATCGTAACTGTCTGGGAGAAGCCGCTACGACAGAACCATTCTTTTTTTTGCCATTTCGGCTGGACTCCTGCAAAGCCTCGCTGCGATAGATGTTGGCACTCTTCCATCCATCCCCTACCCACCTCATGACTGTCGTGGGGCTGGGGCAGCCCCAGGGTGGCCAGTCTGCATCCTACCTAAGGCCCGTCGCACACTAGGCGTCCAAGCAGCCAAGCAGCCAAGCAGCTGGGGTATTTTGAACGCGCAGTACAGTGTGCGAGGGTAGCCGCCGGCTGATTCGGCTGCGCGCGCCCAGCCGCTTGCGTCCAAGCGTCAGGCGCTCGGAAGTAGGGTCGTCTCTATTTCCGAGCGCCTAGACGCTTGGACGTGGCCAATCAGATTGTTTGCAAGGGCAGGCAAGAAAACCTCTACAATCTCGGGATGAAAAGTTATTATGATCGTGACAAGACCCGGGAGAGTCTCCTGTGGATTGGGGTGGAGATGAAGAAAGGCTGGAGTGGTAAGTTTGAAATTTCGGCATAGTTTTCGTCAGCGTTCGATTAAACATGTTATTCAAATGATGCAGTGCTGATGTATCTTTTATCTCCGTAGTTTAGCTGTTAAAAACAGTGATGCCATTACAAGGGGTGATAAAGTTTTCTACGAAGTCGAAGGTCCTGCAGAAACTGAACTCGGAACTGAGATGATTAGAAGTAATCCACACACTGCATTGCAGCCTAGAATTTTCACGGCTCCCAACGTGTCGGAGTGTTAATTTCTAATCTACATTGCAGTGATATTGTGCACGTGTCACCTTTTTTGTTGTTATTACCTCAGAGAAGAGAAGAAACAGCTCTTACATTACAAAAAGTTACATTTACTTGAATTACATATTTGCTGCTTGCTTGTTGCTCACTTGTAACCCCTTCCAAATATTTGATGAGTGCTGTCGTCTGCAATGAACAAATGACTTATAATAATAATAATTTATTATACTTATAAAGCGCCTTTCCCGAGGTTCTAAGCGCGTAACATATATACATACATATACAAAAATAAACATACAACACACAGTCTATACATTTAGTCATCCAGTCATAGTCAAACACATGCATTCAGATGTACACAGTCAGACTGACAATATACTATACAAATATTTACACAGATGT
>JAWQFJ010034077.1:0-32500 GCA_034096865.1 Theodoxus fluviatilis | reverse complement strand
TCACCCCTTGTAATGGCATCACTGTTTTTAACAGCTAAACTACGGAGATAAAAGATACATCAGCACTGCATCATTTGAATAACATGTTTAATCGAACGCTGACGAAAACTATGCCGAAATTTCAAACTTACCACTCCAGCCTTTCTTCATCTCCACCCCAATCCACAGGAGACTCTCCCGGGTCTTGTCACGATCATAATAACTTTTCATCCCGAGATTGTAGAGGTTTTCTTGCCTGCCCTTGCAAACAATCTGATTGGCCACGTCCAAGCGTCTAGGCGCTCGGAAATAGAGACGACCCTACTTCCAAGCGCCTGACGCTTGGACGCAAGCGGCTGGGCGCGCGCAGCCGATTCAGCCGGCGGCTACCCTCGCACACTGTACTGCGCGTTCAAAATACGCCAGCTGCTTGGCTGCTTGGCTGCTTGGACGCCTAGTGTGCGACGGGCCTAAGTTAGGAAAGGTCTGTTGTTCACGTCCGTCTTTTGTCTCGCAGCGACCCTGGCCCACGTCCAGGCTCTGCCCTCGCCCCGGAATTTCCGCCGTATTCATCGAGTGACAGTGCCGGTACAGACGTACGTTTGTACGTACTCTAAACAACCGGTTGATCTTTTTACACCACACACTATTCTGCTTTTTTTCTGGATTGAACGACACCTAGCGATATCGACCTTGATTTTATTCAATAAACAGCACCCAGTGGGCGGTTATGAGTAATTGCTTCTGCTTTTTCGTACTCTCCTTTTTCATAAAAATTCAATTTGGCTTGTTCTCATTTCCGGAACACGTTTTCAAGTGCTAGCGTGGGCGTTAAACATATTGAAACTCTCAGTCTTTCAGGATTATCTGTTTCACGGCGAGGGCTAGGGACGGACGGACGGAGTGACGGACGGACGGAGTGACGGACGGAGGGACGGACGGACGGAAGGACAGACAGACAGACGTACTGAGAGACAGACACAGAAAGAGAGAGAAAGAAGGAAAGAGAAAGGAGAGAGCGCGAAAGAGGGAAAAATAGAGGGAGAGAGAGAAACACACACACACACAGAGGTACGCACATACGCACGCATGCACGCTTACTTATACAGAGACATGCTGGTCCACATACCCACACACACTCTCTCTCTCTCTCTCTCTCTCTCTCTCTCTCTCTCTCTCTCTCTGTCAGAGAGAAAAGAACAGGGGACACTGAGGACACTGATGAACGTATTCCAGACGACACCAGGGTACCAGAGTGGGGACTGGAGGAGCCAGTGAAATACTGCCGTAAGACGTCGTGACAGTGGCGCACTGGGAGCAGTTAGGGCTGATGCATTGGCGGGGTGAAGAACCAGGCAGAGGAAATAGACATTGGCCACAATTCATGGCTGTTCCAGGGCAGCAGTAGGGGAAGCAAGCATGGACACCCACACGGGCAGCAGACCTCGACAGAGGGTAAACACAAAAACCAATCACCACAGATCAATATTAACGCGCAAGATTATTTTTACGTGTGATGGGCACGGTAGATAATGCTGGCACTATAAATTGTTTCTCCCCATTTCATGGAAATGTGTTTCTTTTCGTCCATGTCTCAAGATCTTCAATATGCACAGTTTCGAGCGTTAGTATGTGCCTGTATATTTACACGCATTTCTACTTATGGATGCTTAAAAGTGCGAGTATCCAAATGGAGGACGCAAGGAAGGATAGGCTGCAAGACTGAAGAGGCATTGCGTCCTGCAGCATGAAACATCTTCAGATTAAAGAGAAAGACAAGACACCTGGGAGAGCAGCAAAGGTCATCGCATCCTCCAAAGACCACACCAGACGAGAGAGAGGGAGCGTGAGGTGGCCGCTGCGAGACAAGCGTCCCCTCAGCCCCTCTCTATCTTCAGAGGAGACAGGGCACTCCAGGGCTGGGTCCACGGAGCTTCACTCGATTTGCCCAGGGCCCAGACACCACTGGAAACAAATGAGGCCCTCGGGGGGAATTCCATCGGAGCAATTCTCAAGGCTCATCCCCTCATTCCAAGATAAATATACTTATCCCGGAGTGGTATATGCCCAGTCTATCGGATCCGGGAGCGCGGAGAAGCGAATCCAGCTGCAGGCTGCAAGGGGGAACCTCTTGCCTAAATTGCGTTCTGCGTCCTGACAAGATGGACACAGCGAGGCGGAGGCGGAGTGAGTCGCGGGCGTGGCGCTGGCAGTTTGAGGGAGGCGCCGCATCGTGTGAAGCGGAATGGACAAGTGTAGCCATCGAAATAACAGGGTGACTGAACTATCTTGTAGAATGTCAGCGATATGGGAGAAAAATTAGAAATAAAAACTGCTCTATTGTGGGGTTTTTCAAAGACAAACCAACACTGATCGATGAGACAAATATTTGCTTGCGTAGGAAGTTACAGGGTTGAGGCAGTACATCAGTGTACAGATATTACTTGATGAGCCGTTTTTTAAATATAAATAAGACACAGTTAAAGCTTCAAACTGACAATACTTTTGAATATGGAGACTAGCTGCTAACGACAAATGAATGTTCATGTCGTTTGGTAGACGTACTGCAGAAGAACCTCACGCCCATTCTTTGGCCTTTGCAGTGGACCTTGTCTTTAGGTCCACATCAGAACCCCCCAAAGGTAATGGAAATGGATTTCATTCCTTTGTAATTACATCTAGACATTCTGAAGCACTGAGCTGGCATCCGAAACATCTGTCAGCAAGAGATCGCTGGGCGGTGAGGAGTTCATCACATCTCAATCACCAAAGCAAAGCTCTAAGTCTGGCGGCTCTCACAATCACAGAGGGGCCAGTCCCAGGAGATGGCGGACAGATCACAGGGGGCATGGCGTATCGCTAATGTAGATCCGATGAAGCGAGGCTCGCTTTTCAACGCGGAGATTCCCGATGCGTCTCCCGGACGCTCCCCATGCGCGGAACCGCAGTGATTTCCCCACCGGCAAAGCTCGCCCCAAGAGCGATTGATCCCTTCAGCATAAATATATATCCGAGCGACCAAATCCAATCAATGGAGGGAGGCAGGCTTCGCTGCACCACGATGGACCCTCATTTGTTTCACGCTGCATCGAGGTGCGTCGACGCCGGGCGATGTGTCTGTTGCAACAATGACTGTGCGAGGCTAAGCAACCTTGTCAATAATTTAACAGGGATCGCACAGTGCGAACACAGTAACCCCATTCTTCATCCGCTGAACAGGGACTGTATCATCTTTTGCCCTTTGACCAACTCGTACCGGTGACCCTTCCACAAAAACGCGCGGACTGCTTGGACATGAACTGAAGCACAGAGACCAGGAAGGCAGAGGCGTACACAGAAGCAGAGATCGATCAAGCAGATGAAAAGAGACAAAGTAAAGTGTATGCAGGATGGCAGTCTATTCGCGTTCATATCGATGTGAACGCACTCACACTCCACGTGTCAGGGTCGAAAACCTAATGGAGAGAAAATAACGTCCAGCAATTTGTAAGTTTTTTGCTTGGGTTACTTATTTTCCGTGCCAGAGCTGTGTGCGCAGCAGCTGGGAGGACGGAAAACAAATTTACATGGAATAATCGTATACGCATGCACGCGCACGAATGTGTGTGTGTGTGTGTGTGTGTGTGTGTGTGTGTGTGTGCGTGCGCATATGTCGTGAGAGTAAGAATGAAAAAGAGGTGGGGGGGGGGGAGGGGGGGGGGGGGGGAAGAGGCAGTGAGTGAGGATAAAAACGAGAAAAAAAATTTAAGTTTTCAAATAACATATTGCAGGCGAGAGGTTGTCAGAATGTAATGTGCAAAGACAAAAGCCACACGAAAACAAATTCTACATATCAATCATCCCTTTCTATCCATCGATCCACGCAGGATCTCACAAAAAGGCCACGCAAACTCGCACGAAGCGAGTGTGCTATAAGGACGACGGCCTCTTTGCACGTTGCACACTTATCTCCCTTTACTGGCCACCGCGCACCACCCAGGGCGGTAAGCAAATACGCCTTGTGCATTCCCGCTGCGGCGAACCCCGTTTTCAAACAAAACAAAAGAGATTACACAGTGGTACAAAAAAGAAAGGGCCAAGAAAGTGCCGCATGAAAGAAGCAATCACTATGCAGAGGAGGGGCACACAAAAAAACTAGTCACAAGTCAAGCAAGGTTCCGATATTACTGAGGACTCCAGCGCTTGCTGGCAGAGGAGCGTCCACAAAAACAGAGGCCGGGGCATTACAGAGACCAGACTGGGGGCGACAGCCAGCACAGAGACGGCCCGATAGATCAACAGCTCTATTCGATTAGCTGCCTGATAGAGGGGTTTTCATTTGTGCGAGGTCTGTCGGTGGCCCCACTGTATCGACTCCAACCCACGAGTTAGCATCGGTCAATAACAAGGGACCGTGAGCTGGCCAGAACTCTTGTCTCGCAGCTCACTTGAAAGCCTAACACAGGGAGAAAAGAGCACGCACTGAGAGAGAGAGAGAGAGAGGCAGGCTGACAGACATGCACACATACATATATACCCACAAGCACACACGAGAAGGCACGCACATTGAACATACACTTTTTACTTATAATGACATTATATTTAGGAGGAGAGAGGGAGGGAAAGAGACAGACAGACAGACAGACAGACAGACAGACAGACAGACAGACAGACAGACAGACAGACAGACAGACAGACAGTGACAGACAGACAGACAGACAGACAGACACACAGACAGACAGACAGTCTGACATACACACAGACAGACACACAGACACACACACAGACACACACACACAGACAGACACACAGACAGACAGAAAGACAGACAGACAGACACACAAACTGACAGACAGACAGACAGACAGACAGACAGACAGACAGACAGACAGACACACACACAGACACACACACACACACAGACACACAGACAGACAGACAGACAGACACACAAACAGACAGACAGACAGACAGACAGACAGACAGACAGACAGACAGACAGACAGACAGACAGACAGACAGACAGACAGACAGACAGACACCCACAAAAACTGACAGACAGACAGACAGACAGACACACAAAACGGAGACCTGACTGAAAGGGGGTTAAAATGAAGGCATGGCCACAATGCACTGGTTGGCATCCTCGCCAGAGAGCAACGGTCGTGCATTAGCGCCGTGCGAACACGTGGGGTCAGATTGCATCTGTCGCTAGGAAGATCTTCCCACCTGACGCCCTTTCCAGGGTCTCTAGGCCAGGCAAGACAAATTAATCCTCTTGCTGTCTGCACTGGAGGGGATTCCATGTCCGCCTGTGTGGGGACCTAATGGAGACGTCTCCACAGAGAGTCGTCTCGCCGTGCAGGGATGCCAGGCCCACGCAAAAGCCAAGTCCGAGACATTCTTAAAGATCTCCAAGTGCGCTGTTCTTTAGATGTAGATGCTAAGGGACAGATGTGGGTTTAGCATTAGAAAGTGGGACTGCTGGAAAGCATCACAGCATAAGGTAGAGAAAGGATGAAAATAAAACTAATTTACAAAAAAAAATCATTCTTTTAAACAGAAGACAAACAACAACTACAAAGAGCAACAAACACACACACACACACACACACACACACACACACACACACACACACACACACACACACACACACACACACACACACACAATCCATAGAGGAAGTCACTAGTGCCGATCAGATCGGATTTTTCCTTTCAAACATTTTAAGAAGATTTGACAAGTCTGTCCAGGTTGAGTATGTCAGATCCCCCACGAGTGCTGAAAGTATCGTCCACCATCGGCAATCGATAAGCAATCGATCACGTCAGTCTACACGTCTGAAACCCTTTCCCTCCACTCTGAAAGTCCTTGAACCCAAAACCTGGTCAGCTACGATCTTCTTCCTTCCGGCAAGGTACAACCTCCCCAACCCCTATTCTCCGTCTTCCGGTCATTCCGAGAGATACATCATTGCATGACACAAAGACTAAAGAAGCAATCAGAACGACCACGACGTATCTCGTCAGCCGTACCCAACAAGGAACCGCCGAAGCGTGAGGACCTAAGACGAGGTCGAAGTCCTGTCTGCGAGACGTCTGCGAGAGCTGGCGTGCGACACGCGGACGTGAGAGAAGGCAGACGAGGAGGGGAGTTTGTCAGAGACTCCCAAGAGACCCCTAAGGCGGCTCCCCCTGTCCATAAACTCATTTAGAGAACATGGCCTGCTTGCTGAGCGCATGAAAAACAAATACTTGTCGCGTGCCTATCCCTCCCATCCCTTTGTTCTCGTCGCCATTAACATTGCAATGCCGCCATTCACAACTGAAGTGGCTCCTTTGTCTCCGCCGTCCCCTAAGGGGTGTCATCTAATTGGGAACTCCTGTCTTTGCACTGATGGAATCGAAACTGTTGCGGAGCCCCAGGGTCACCGTTGCCTAAGGCTTTTCTGGAGTTCCCTTCCCATGGGTGCCCGTCCGAGGCCGCGGCCGTACACATGGGGAAGGCCATTGTGTGTGGAATGAACGGCGCGCACCAGCCGACCTCATGCCTGTGCGTTCCTTTCTGAAAATGAGTTGGTTTTTCCATAAAAAGGTTGGGTAACGCAGGTTGTTTTTTTTATCAGAGCAGTACGTGCGAATCTCCTGACAAATATAAAGAAAAACATGAAACGTCCAGGAAATGGATGTTTGAAGAACTGGAAAATGGTTTCCCATAATTTCGAAAGGCCCTATTTTTCGATCACAAAATACAACACTTCCATTAGATATTGACAGCAGCACACGAGTCTTCAAGACGCCAACGACTGCAATGGATAAACCACGTGGTGATGTATAACTTCGTCGCGCTATCAAACTCTTTTCGTTTCGCTGCTTTCAAAAGATTAACAAGTTTTGGAGGATTTGTGCGAGCGTGCTTGTGTGGGCCTGTGTATGTGACTGTTTGTGTGTGTGTGTGTGTGTGTGTGTGTGTGTGTGTGTGTGTGTGTGTGTGTGTGTGTGTGTGTGTGTGTGTGTGTGTGTGTGTGTGAGTGCGTGCGTGCGTGAGTGCGTGCGTGTGTATGTCTAAAACTACTGTTCTTAAAAGGACACGATGAGAATAAACTAAGCAACTCTGCATTGTCCGTCAGGTAATTTAAACATGAAGTAAGCATATGTTACCCATCATCAACCTACATCTGTCCTTGAGCAACTACGACCAACTCCCTAAACACAGACGATTAAATTTCTATATTAATATATCACATGAAGAAGTAGTCTCGAAGCCGAGCCAACGGATCCCCCCCCCCCCCCCCCCCCTGCAATTTCCAACCAAACTCAGACAATGACGTGTTGATTTAAGCAAAATTTCCTCGTCAACGAGGACCAGAGTGGGTCTTCACATTGATGGGGCCCCTGGAACAAAGCAGGGTTATCCCTGGAGACGTTTCTGTCACAAAAACAATCCAAACAGCAGCCGTCCTGCGTCCTGCTTTCTGTTCCCGTAAACAGAGCTGGCGTATCAACTACAAGAAAACAAGCCCCCACATGTGTTCCGAGTGGAGCACAATTGCCGCATTGTACAGAGGTCATTTGTAGAATGCCGAACTGACAGAACACAAGACTTCGGTGGCGCATAATTAACTTGTGTGCACGACAATGTGACATATGAATACACCGCTGTGCTGTTGAAAATAATATGGATTTCAGCGTTGGACGAGAACACTATGCATCCCATAATCTATAGCTAATTAGATAAGTGTGTAATCTCTACAACACTCTGAGTTTCTCTGTTATCAACGTATGTTTCGATACACGCGGTTCTTGACTGACTAAGTTTGCATCTGTGGTCATATTTATACGATTAATAAATGACATGTTTCGTCGCTAGCATATTTAAAAGCGTGTCGCAGCGTACTTCCTGGATCTGAGCGTCGCCATCGACATTACCTAATTCTCACTAAACAGAAAGCACTGATTGTCAGATGCTCTTTCTCTATAGGTCTCATTAACTATTATTTATGTGATCATATGTAAAAGATGTTATTGATGCAATATCCATTCTTTTAATTCAAATCTTAGCACATGAGAACAGATTTAGCTCATGCTTGCTTAGCATGTCGTAAGTATGTAATAACGTGTTAGGTGGGGGTGGGTGGTCGCTGGTTGATTCGAAACTATGCGCATGAGACAATTTGAATCACGTCCTGGGCAGAAGCCGGATTCCCGGCCCAATTTGGTGTTAATACATGTATATCTAAATTTATGAGATTCTTCGCCAACAAACTGACGTTAGTAATAAACGAGCTGCGTCTGTCTGACACAACTATAGTGGTGAGGAAGTAACACCAATCAATAGTAGTTCGTAATGGCGTATGAACTATCGTGATCCCACAGCTCGTGCACACATGTTAAATTATACTTAATACTTCACTCTGACTGCAAAATCACACTCGTAGCAGACGAGTAGAATAGCACGGATACATGGACAACTGCATACCCGAGAATAATGTGGTCACATCTGCGTGTGGGTCTCTATGGGTATCTCGATTCTTCTCAGATGTGACACCGCATCAAAAGGGCTATGGTTAATATCTGGGGCGAACTGAATACTCGGCCGGCATTAGGAATCCAGTAACTGAACCCGTGCTAGCGGTAGACCACGCGGCATTCTGTTTTATACATGGGGAGCTAGCTGTTTTCCTCCGCTGCACAGAGTATGGCCGCATAAGGCAGCCTGATACAGCTCGGGCGAGCCTGCGTGCACGCATTCGCGCCTTCTTACATCGCTGCTACACGGGCAAATTCTGCGGTGCAGACGATATCCATTGTCGATGTGTTATTGCGCGTGGGTCTGAGGGCGTGAATTCACTTGAGAACACACAGACATTTCTGTAAGCGTCGACCGGTTGAGCTGATCTTCTCTTCACTCTAAAAGACAGTATGTCAGGGCCTAATAATTGCTGAAGAAAGTTAATGTACTATTATATGATTTCGCACAACGATATGGGGGGGAGGGGGGAGGGGGGGGGTCTCTTCAACATGACATTCATACGAACTCGCTCCCGTATCAAAAGATACAGTGACGTAGAATTCTCTTGAGTAAGGCAGAAAAGAATCCATAATAATTAAAGTGGTGCTCTGTGTGCTCCGACGGACTTGGACAAGTTGTGAAAGCGTACCACTGTTCCATTACGGTTACGTAAGGATCCTAACAAGCACGGAATATGTCGTTTCACACACTTCTTTGAACGTGTGCATACCAATTTAGTGTGACTGTACATACATTTAGTAAGCTTGCATTGCTTCAGTACATTAGTCGTTGTCTCAGTCTGTAAAAAGCAATGCGTCTTTTGCCTATAGTGTGGTTTATATGTAATTAAATGAAATCACCGATAATTATGGAAAAGTGTTGTGTCTCACTTGTGTGACCCAATTTACATCGTAGACAACAAATATTGATATGTTCACACAGTTTTCAGTTTCTGTGATTAAGTAAAAATGGAAAAACGAGCTATATAGCGGTAGTGTGCCAATAACTGCTGCTGATTGATGCTTTTAAATCATTAGGACTATACGTCGCCTGCACAGGCAGCTCGACAAGCTAATGCTCATCGAAGGAAGACCATCACGTTGCAAGCACACCGAGCGCAGCGATACTATGGTGTACATTGAAAACCGGTGTCTAAACTCCTCAGTAAGTGTGCTTTGTTGTGTGGTACTTCACTGTCTAGCGACACTTCCGGACTAGATATACATAGTCATAAAAAAAAGCAAGTAGAGCTACTGGTCTCGTGTGCGACATCAACTGCCAAGTCTCCGCGTCAACGATTTATGAGCTCACCAGATCGACTACGGTGTCTGCTCAGGGTTGTTACAATATCTAGATCGTGATATATACACTCCTGAAGACTACTGGTAATTAGTTTACGCAGTCGCACTACGTATCATGGTTTGATATCTCTTGTAGTGTGACGGTGTCTACTGTGTGACAATCCTGTCTCTCCGCGACGCGTGGTCGATCATACATAGTGTTCTTCTGTGACTATGGGAGGCACTACAACGCGACTATGACTGATCGTTGATCTGCAGTCTGCGGTGCGCACTGTATTCAATAGTTGTCACACGAGGCTTGGGCTGAAACTTCGAACACGAATGTGCGACCGCTAGTTGTGCGGCGAGATGATGACACACACAACTGCTGCACTATCTGGAATCGCAGTCAGAGTTAGAACGTTGCTCTCAAGGATGTCGAGCGGATCATTTCTAGATCCGCGTGCTAGCTACGAGCTGGAGTCGACCGCGGTGGCGACTACTGGTAGGGTTGTAATCCTAGGACTTTGTTAGGAGTGTCTGATTCCGAGTACTCCAGCTAAGTCCCCGTGGATCAATAGCTCAGTTCAGGCAGAACTCTGTAACACCGGATCGAGAGTTAAAAGCTGCACAAGAGTGGTGAATTCGTGTAAAGGATTGTTCTCACCGATGTGATCGCATTCGATCATACATGATATATTCTCACGAGGCGCGCATAGTCGTATGGGTCTACGTGCGTTTATAGTCGTGGCGCTTAGACTGTCACCTCTGGCTTCAGATCAGTGGCAAGGTGTGATTGCGGTGGGCATGTTGATGAGTCTATGGTGCTGTTGTGAGGATTAGCAGTTATTTTGTGTTTGTGGGTTTTTCATGCGTAATGATGTGGGCAGGGTGTGGTGGGTTGGGGGGGGAGGGGCTTAGATGGCGTGTATGGGGCCGTAGGATTGTTCAGTGTTGAGGGCAGGGTAGGGGTCCTTCTTCAGGTTGGGGTGGGGGGCCCTTTTCTCGAACACCACATTTCGGAAAGTTATGGCGAATGGTTCGAACCTTCTTCTTCTTCAAAGTTATATTGCTCTAGCACTTCAGTGATGTCTGTGGCCAAAAGGAAGAAGGGGGCACGATCTGTGTCAGGCCGCTTCCAGGATTTTCCACGGTTGCACGGGACAAGATAAACTCCCCAAGCTCCTTTCAGGCCATGGTCGCTGGTCTCACCAGAAGTCAACTGCAAAACAATAATTTCTCCATATGACTGTGTTGTCACAAAAGGAACGGTCACATAAAAAAACATCATCCTATAGTTTTAACGACACCTGTTGTTTATTATTTAAATTATTCCACATTTAAGTATTACAAAATAACTCAAAAGTTCAGATTTAGTTTTGATAAGGATATTATTACTTTGTTTTCATCATATGTGCCTGTTATAACAATGGTATTTGCGTCACAATGTAACAACCACCATTCTTAAATTATAACATTAACAGCCATAAAACTAAGTGTGTTGTAATGAAACATAATATCTTAAAATGTTTTGTGCCTTAAAATCAAAGCATTATAGCAAGAACAAAATAACATAAGTTAATGAATGGGAGACTTTGTGTGTCTAGGGAAATTCTGCTAAAAACAAAAATTATGTCGTCATTGTCACAAAAGACACAAGAATGTTTCCTGATTAATGTACTAATACAAATTTAATACATTGTTGCACATGAATATACAACTGAAGAGAAATGATGATGCATCAATGCACATAAACTCATACTGTTTCATGAAAAAAGTGATTCAAACCATTTTACGTTACTTTTGTGACCTATGAAAACACAACCATCTCCTAATGATTTCCAGTTATATCAGGCACATATACATTTTAATACAAATGAAATATGCATGAATTATCCAATATATCCTGTTCTTTAAAAAATCAATTTAAGTATTAAATTGACATAGCTTGTTCATTTCGTGTAACTTTTCTGACAAGTGACACCACTGGCTTTTTCACATGTTGTCATGGTCACAAAAAAACGAAACATTGGCAGATTTCTTTGAAAACGTTATCATTCAATCAAAACGAGTGGCATGATATTTTTGTGAAAGATAGTGGATAATCTTTGTCAACTCATCAGAAAACTATCAAACAGCATTTCTCTCCAATGACATAAGTAGTCTCATTCCGGACATGTGACACAAAAGCCAATTTGAGTCACAAATCAACATCATGGAAATTTCACAGGTCGAAGCAAATTCAACATGCCGATACCGTTTCCTGATTTGGAATGACAAGAAACAAGCGATCGTGCAAAACAGGATTGATTAAAATAAATAAATATGCCTATGCAACAAGATCGCGTGTCTTTTGTGACTGTGTGTTTTTGTGACCACAAAAGATAGCGTGACACGAATGAAAAACTTACCAGAGCGTCTGTCTGCCATGCTGGAATATATCGCGCCAAAGCATGCTTTGTCAGCTACGTTTCCGGTTGATGAAAAAGGCGGAACGGAACCAAAAACCGAAAAACCGAAAAAAATAATTACTGACGTGTCATTCGTGACTTTGTGACACAAAATCACTATATATCTGCTACAGCTACAAAAGAAGTTAATCAACAACTGAATCCCAGTCAACCAGTTGGGATATTGCTTCTTTTATCTTATTTCCGTTGTTTTGATTCGATCCATGTTTTACACCCAACTTAAATCGTCGAAGGAAAGTCGAAATTTCTGTGACAACACAGGTCACAAAAAAACGTAACTTTTCTAAGGCATTTTTTGCAAGGAAGGCTTTTTTATATCCCATTAAAGTGAGTGTAAATAAAGAGTTTAATATATTTACCTGTCATTCACAGTCATTCGATACAAAATTATTTGTTTATCTGTCGTTAAAACAACAAATCCCAACACACATCAAACGGAAGTAGAAAATGCAGCCTCGTTTTTCGTATTTTTTCATTTGATTTTATTTAAAAAAAATACTTACCCATTGCCCAAGAGTATAAATTATCTCACAGTTCCTCTTTGATATATCAAGAAAGCATACACAGAATGTGTTTGATAAATAGTTTATTTAAAAAATAGTTACAGCCTTTAAAAAACAGCATACTTCAGAACGGCACCTTTTGACATTGCCTCATATCTGAACCAGTGAGTATTGTTCTTGCCTTCATAAGGGCAAGATAGTATTTTGTCTTAAGGGGAGACCTGGCAGCTACAGTACACATTTTTTACCAATTTTTATTTCTCCAATTTTGATGCTGATTTTTGATTTAGTTCATTTGGAATAAACAAAAAAAAATCAAATAAAGGCTGTATCTGGTGTACTTATGAGAATAATGATAGTTTTATGACGGAAATGGGGGAAAATATGTATTTTTCAAGAAATCAGTAAAAAAATCAAGAGACTACATATCAACTTCAAACCAATGTTAATTTGCATATAATAATGTTGCTCATGAGATTACATGAAGACATCTTGTCTTTCAGCAAATGCAAAATTTACCAAATGTTTTTCTATAAAATTCTCATTGTAATATCACAGACTACTCATCTGTCTACAAAATAAAAAAAAACAGAAAGTGACTAGCACAAACACACAATTTTCTATCGATTTCTACATGAAGCTACCATCGTGAAAAATCAACAATCCGAGAAATCAGCCGACAAAGTTTTTGGAATGTTCCATGTCACAGAAAAAGGACTTTCAGTCAAATTTACAGCCAATTTCTGCTTCCCAGTCACTTTCTATGAGTTTTCCAGCATGCCTGGGCCATAGATTGGTCCCTCTTCATCCTCCTGCAATGTCATGCAGATGCTCAACACGGTGTGAACATCATTTGTTTAGGAAAGCTAGAGTTGCAGCTTTATCTGCCTTCCTCTTCCTCTTCCTCTTGGCATCTTCTTTCTGCAGCAGAAGCAGGGTCACCTCATTTGCAGCATTGTTCAAACTCTGCATCACCCCTGCATCTCTCAGCTGCAGTCATCTTCCTCAGTTTGTCTTTGTGCATGCTGCACACGTGGCAGTATGTTGACAGCACCTCAAAGTCTACAGCATACCCTGTGAGGACATCAATCACAATGCCCACACCATTGTGAGATGTGAATCCTCGTTTCTGCCATGTACCATCGAACAACACATCTATAGATCCATCATTCATAGTATCCCATCATCTTCATCCCATGCTGTGTCATCCTCACTGTCTTCCTCACTGAACTCCTCTGCTGAGTGTTGGCCACAATGATGAGTCTCTCTGTATTGCCTTTTCACAAAGTCCACTGTCATGTCCAGTGTGGCTTCCTTTGATGCAGCAAGAGCATCACAGACTCTCCTGTCAATGCTGGAAAAAGTTTTGCCATGGAGAAGAGGCATGCTGAAAACTGTGCACAACTTTCGCAAGGCAGCATATCCACCACCAATTTCATGGGAATACAGCACAGCACGCCTGTTCACCTCAAACCCCACGTTCTTCTCCTGTCTCTTTTCAATGCGAGGTGAAGAAATGCATTTTCTTACCTCTCTACATCGTCCACAAATCATAGTCATCTCCCGAAAAAATCCAAGAGGGGTGCCAGCTCGTACTGAAAGACGATTCTCGAAGCACTTTGGACACACTGCATCCGAAATGAGTTCATTGAGCTGACCGATCTCTGTCAGAATCCACTCGGTCGGCTGCACTGAGCATGTCATACTCCTCTCGAAATCTCTCCAATTCAATCGCGATGAGGATGGTGCCGGATCATCAGTAGATGTAGAGGGGACTGGTGTGCTGTAGGCAGAACTAGACGCCAGTGGTTCAGCAGCCAATGTAGATGGGACTGGTTCCGACGATGACGATGTAGCAGTACTGATAGTGCGCTCGCACACGTGGCTGACGTCGATTACACATCACAAGGCTTTCTTCCCTTCACAGCTCGTGCAGATGACAGTTGCTCCTTTCTTTTCTTGCTTTTCGTGAGTTTAAAAGCACCTACAGTGTGCGATTTTCGTCCAGGCATGGCAAAATGTATTTAAACTGACAATGCAACAGCGCATGTGGAAGCCATTTTGTCTCTAAGCCGCATTGCATTGTGGTAGCGATTCCAGCTCTCCGATTGGTCCATTCGCGTCAGCTGACCAGATCTCATACAATCTACCTCTTCGTTGCTGCCATGTAGCTCTATGGAGAAGAAGTCTAGAAGAGTTACGTCCCTTGCAATTTGTAGACAACATGTGCCGCTTTCCAACGATACCTAACTTGCAAGGGTTCATTCAAAATTTAGGCCCGTTGCCAAGACCCAAACATTGCAAATTTTGACGAAATATTGCACAAAAAGACTCGTTTGATAGGTGGGTGGTATGTTTTATTGCTGAATTTAGCCCATAAAGAGTTCGTTTTCACACTAAAGCAACATCGGGTCCATATGTAGAGAGGTCACAGAGTGCAAAATCGGCAAGTTTTCAAAATCGACAAAGTAAACCCAAATTATCAATTTCCACTGCCGTGTCTCCCCTTAATCTTTTCGTTCCTTTTGTTTGCACCCTTTATTCATCATCCCTTTATTCATTGTCTCTCTCTCTCTCTCTCTCTCTCTCTCTCTCTCTCTCTCTCTCTCTCTCTCTCTCTCTCTCTCTCTCTCTCTCTCTCTCTCTCTCTCTCTCTCTCTCTCTTTCCATTTTCTTTCTCCTCTCTTATTCTTTCTTTCTTTACGCCAGCCTGTGGTGGGAGTTCTGGTTACGCCGGCGATCAGTATTCCCTTCATGAGCACTTGTCTTCTTCTTCCCCTTCTCCCTCTCATTCCTACCTCTTGACCTCATGTATGCATGCGCACACACGTTTATTGTTTGTCATTTCCTTGTTTCCGTTGAGTATTTATTTCAGTGACGTGCGTTTATGACGTCATTGTTATCTTGAAGCAGGATCTGGGTTTTTTAGACAAGATGAGAGCTCAGAAAGGAACAGAAATCGACACAAGGGTTGTATATTCAATATTGTTCTATTACTAAGGGACCTAAGCGGTAATAGTTGTTACCAGGACATATGTAAGTAGTTTGTGCCACGTTTCGGCATGGCTTTCGCTGTCATAGAAATGCAGTACGTTCTGTTGTTAATTCTGCTTTGCGCGCTGGCCGTTATGACCCAAGGTGAAAAAAAGGATTATGATTCACGCAAAGGTTAACGGGCCCAGATGCTGAACGTGAATTGATGCAACATTAAATGAAGATCTACCGTACCGAATTGTCCTGCGTCATAACAGCCTGCTAAGAAGGAAGAAGGAGGTCGGTCCCACATTTACCGTCGCGATCACAAGTATGCTGAGGCAAAATTTGGGGTACCCAGGTCTGGAATGGCCTTAAAGCCTGATGAGCCCTTGGGCTCCATCCACCTATCCCTCAAAGCTTTTTCGGTGTCAAGGACATCTAGATGTGAAATTTTGCCCTATCGTCATTATGCTTTTTCGTGTTTGAGGGTTATGCACTGCCTTTGCTGGCTGTTGGGACTTTATTTTATTGATTTTATGTTGCTAGTTTGGTGAATTGTACTATTTTCCGCTGTCGCGGAGAGTTCTAATAACATTGTGGAAGTGTTTCTGAATGTTGTGGCCTTATATAGCCTACAAGGCTGATAGGCCCTTAAAGTCCATCCATCCATCCATCCATCCATCCATCCATCCATCCATCCATCCATCCATCCATCCATCCATCCATCCATCCATCCATCCATCCATCCATCCATCTCGCCCTGATCTAGTTTTCCTGCAAGTCCCAGATATGTGAGGAGACAACCATTGTGACACTTCAATAGCTTTCCTTCATGTCGGATTATCTTGCCTAGTTTTGTTCAAGTCTCACAATGGGACTGGTTGCCACTGAAAAGAAAGTAATTCCTCTCTCAAAGGCATTTTCCTCCCACTACGCACCTCAAGCAACTACCAGAGAAACCGTCTACTCACCACATTGAACACACACATGCTTTTTGCTCAATCTGAACTGCTTGCTTTGCAGGAACTGGATGAGACTCTCACCCGCACCACAATCCGCATGGAGGAGGTGGACAGTGGAACGGAGGTCGAGTATGAGGAGAAGCTGCGGGAAGCCCTGCAGGAGATGCGCAGGCAGCATGAGATGGATCTCCGCATTGTTCGAGAGGAGATAGAGGTCTTGTATAAAAACAAGGTCAGTTGGCATAGGCTTCATCGTATCTGAAAAGGAAGATGTGGTCATGTATTAGTTGTTATAGGTCTTGTGAATCTGCAGAGTTGGTCAAATTTGCATGTACATACTTGTGCTTGTGTTAGGGTTTTAATAAAGTGGAGCTTTTAAACACTTTTCCAATATGCATTTGGCTTTGACTATAGTAAAGTGTCGGATAGCTGGGTTGCAAGTTTTTGTAACGGCATTCGTGAATGTGAGCAAAGTATTTCTCTTTCATAATTATGGTAATTAAATAAATTCCCCTAATTCTGCATGTTTTACTAAGAAAAAGAATAGGTCTGGATGAAATACTGCCAGCCATTCTTGTACCCCAGAGAAATCTGGTGTGTGTGCTAGAATGACTGATAGCCACTTCACGTGCTCAGCAAACAACAATCGTTCCTTTGTATCATTTGCCAGAGTGTATCATTTGAATGGGTGTCCTGTCCCATCTGATAGGTCTAGCAAGTGAGGCGTGGCTTTGGTGCAGGTGATGGTAAAATGTTACATGCATTAATGCTGACTGTCCTTGTGTCTGTCCACAGCTGACAGACCTGATGGGACAGGCGGAGCGCAACAGCGCATCCTCGTCGGCTGCCTGGGAGGAGCTTCGCATCACCAAAAAGAAGCTGGATGATATCATGAGTGAGCTGACTCGCCTCCGCTCTGAGGTAAGGAAGCCTCCTCTGTTTTTGTCTGAATATGCAGAATACGCTGGTTTCGACGAAAATCATGGCGGAAGCATGGTCTAAAGTTCTCATTTTCGCTGGTTTCGACGAAAATCATGGCGGAGGCATAGTCTAAAGTTCTCATACTTCCACTCTCCCTGGAATCGTTCGAACTCCTCTTTGACATCCTCCTCCTCCAGAAACTCAAACCCTTCCTGCGACTGTTCTGCACCCAAACGAACGCTACAGTAGTCTCCCGAAAGTGCTTCGAACTCCTCATCTGTATCAGCTTCGATATCACTCCCTTCACGGATCGCTGCAGGATCGTCAGCCATGTTGCGTGAGATCAGATCTCTCCACAAAACGATCGTTTCTCCGCTTGTAATCACTCAATTTTCACTCCGTAAACGTGGGAAGGAAGTGTGTTTATTTACAGTGTGACGTTTCTCCTCCCTTGTGTTTATTAAAACACAGGCTCGGCGCTATGCGCTTGTGTCTAGGGGATTTGCTTGGGGAGAAGGAACGCACAATTAAAAATAAATCAAAATCTCTGTCATGCACATGCAAAGGAACAGGAGGACAACAGGTTTGACAATTAAGAAAAGGTATTTAATAATCAGAAAAGCAGATAATCGATCAATCGCCCCTTTGTGGCTTTCAAGCATCTAATAATTGTTCAATGTTTCTAGGGATAAAAGAGTTCAACAGTTCAGTTCTTTAGACTCAGAGACAGTTCAAAATACGTATTCACTGTACCTTAGTAATTCCAACGATGAAGTTCATAACTAAGCTTGAGGACTCACAATCTAATCACACGTTCTCGACCGAGAACAAAGGCCATCAATCGTGCTCCTTCGCGTTTCCTTTGCGAGGGCATGTATACACACACACAACACAGCACCACAGATGAACCTTGTTGGAGGTAGAGCGTTCTCCGCTCTTGTCAAGCGGGAGGGGCGAGCGAGCTCGAGCAGACAGCTTTTGGCGTGAAGAGAGAGACTGGCCCAGGGGTCAGCTTCTGGGACGGCGAGAGTTGTGACTATCTGTAGACCGGCCGGCGTGCAGGCGAGCGTGGCAGGCGCTCTCGGGAGGGGTTTGAGGCGGGCCTCGCTCCAGCCGCAAGCGTGTCAGCGCGTTGGTCAACTTCTGGGGTGAGAGTCTCCACAACTCTCACTACTTTGGTTTGGAGGGTGAGAAAACTTACTCCCTTATACGTGACAACCCCTTCCAAAGGGAATTAATCAATTACGGCCCAATTCTCTTTCTTTTGGGCAAACAGGGATGATACAAATACTTCTCTCGTTTTACGTGCTCTGGGGAGGGGATCAGACACACGGAGTAGCTTGGATGGGAGCGTGGTGTTCTAGCACCCTGTCCTTTCGCCAACTAAGGATTTGGCGGCGTGCAATTGGTTTTATAAAAACATGGAATTATTTCTACGCATGCGTGGAACTCTTGGACAGAAAGCTGACTTGGCAGAAAAACAAGTCAAGGACATCGGTCCCCACCTCGCAGGAAGTGTCCTGTATATATACAAAAACAGCCATGTGGCATCCGACCCAGAAAAACAACTCAACTCAGTCAAGGACACCAAGATTCTCTGGGACTCTAAAATCCAACAGGGGCAGCTTTTCTCAGCTATGAAAACGTTAAAGGCTTCAGTCTTAAAAAAACACACGCTTAAATCATTAAAGCAATAAAGAGGGTAAAACATGAATCTGTCACAATTTGGCTACCCAGAATGCTTAGTATCTGCCACGTCATATCCGTGACTAATTTTAGGAAATGCGATGGAAGTATGCTCCACCAAATCTAATACCGATGTTCGACCAACAACTCGATTTCTTTTTTCAAAACTCAAGTGAAAAAGAAAATCAAATTTCAGCTCCTACTTGCTCGATTTTTGATCTGTAAGTGCTGAAAGATAGCGGATACACTAAGCTTTCCAGCATGCCTAGCGTCTGTCATGTGATATCAGACTATTTTTAGAACAGCGATCGGAGTGGAGTACTATCAAATGCCACGCGGGTTTTCTGTGACAAATAAACTTTTTTCCAAAACCTAACGGATTAAAAAAAATTTCTCCACTCCTACTAGCTCGATTTTCAATCTGTAAACACTGAATGGAGGCATTTTGACTCTGCTATCAGCATGTCGAGCAGTAATCATGTGATATCAATAGCTATTTTAGTCTATGCGTCGGAGGCACAACCACCGTGAAATGCGACGTGAGATGTAACGTGCGCGTTGCATCCGTTCGGAAAGAGTTAATGATCAAGATTTTCTGTGATGTATTTATGCTGTCAAATGAAATAGTTGTACATGCCAACTCAGAAGGTCTGGCAATTACCTGTGTGGAGAACACTGCTGTGCATGGAGTTGCCATTAGTGTCTCGCAGGGTCAATTTAGGCAGTGTGCCTGTTTCCCTGACTCTTCTCCTCACTACTTCCCAACCAAAAATGAGCCCCTCAAGTAAACTCATCTGTTGATATTCTCTCTCCAGCCTTGCCCAGATAGTAACCAACAGTTGTCCCCCACTTTTCTGTGCGTGGCATTGTCAAAGCACATTTGTGGAGAGCAGGCAAAGATGGAAACTTGAAATTGTAATTGTGTTGGGAGCCTTTTTTTTTACTCACATGCGAAGCAAAAGTGAGTCTATGTACTCACCCTTTCCGGGCGTCCGTACAAACTTTAACGTTGGATTTTTCTCGAACACTATTAAGTCTATCAACACCCAATTTGGCATGATGGTGTATGATGCATCACAAGGCATACAAAAACATACACAGTGACTTGACCTTGCTTCAAGGTCAAGGTCGCAGGGGCCGTCTAAAAAACAGCCATTTTTCAAATTTTCCCAATTTTTGACTGAAGTTTTTGAGATTGGATACTTGACCTATATATGGTTTATAGGGCAAAGTAATCCCTATCTTTTGATACCAGTTTGATTGAACTTGCTTTAAGGTCAAGGTCACAGGAGCTCTTTAAAGTTGGATTGTATACATTTTTTTTGTGACCTTGACCCTGAATATGTAAGATTACTCTTCCAAACTTCATAACATTGTAGTACACATGTTATACTTGCATACTAGGTCACCCGTGTCGTCATTCTGAACACAGAGATATAGTATCTCTGACACAGGTTGGTCACGTGACTTCGGCCCCACATTCCAATGATTTTACCAATCAAAATTCAACATGATCAAGAGACCATTGAGAGTAAAAAGAGACGATTCTATTTCACTCCAATTATTTATCCCGATAGATAAACACAAATTTGGTGTTCTAATAAAACTAATCTATGAGATTTTCAGGAAATCATTTGAGAACTACTTTTAGCGCGAACATCGTCTATAAGGTTGCAAACTACCTTCAGCACGTGCGCTTGTCTTTGGAACTAGTCAGTATAAACGCATCGAAAAGGATTCCTATGGCTCCAGGCTGGTTTCGTGAATCTATGGTTATACTCTCGCAAGTAAATGCTTTCTGGCCGGAACCTGTGGTCTAACTGCCTTCAACTGTTTGACGAGCTGCTGAGTCCACACTTCGATCAATCGTGTATCGACTGATCTAGAAGTAGAAGGAAGATTTTACTCACTGTTGTCTCTGTGTTGAACGTTGATCAAGGCGAAGTTTCTTCTGTAGGAATCCGTCCGATTCCGAAGTTCGATATCATCGGAGAGCTCAGAAGCAGTTTTTGACTCACATGCGAAGCAAAAGTGAGTCTATGTACTGAGCCGTGTCGTCCGTCCGTCCGGGCGTCCGGGCGTCCGTAAAAAACTTAAACGTTGGATTTTTCTCGGAGACTATTAAGTCTATCAACACCAAATGTGGCATGATGGTGTATGATGACAAGGCCTCAAAAAACATACATAGTGACTTGACCTTGCTTCAAGGTCAAGGTCACAGGAGCCATAAATGTGGTCTCAAAAACAGTCATTTTTCACATTTTCCCAATTTTCTCCCACGTTATTGAGAATGGCGACCTTAGCTACAAGTGGTATATAGGTCAAAGCAAGCCCTATCTTTTGATACCAGTTTGGTTGACCTTGCTTCAAGGTCACAGGAGCTCTTCAAAGTTGGATTGTATACATATTTTGAAGTGACCTTGACCCTGAACTATGGAAGATAACTGTTTCAAACTTAATAATTATGTGGGGCACATGTTATACTTTCATCATGAGACACATTTGGTCACATATCATCAAGGTCAAGGTCACTTTGACCCTTATGAAATGTGACAAAATGGGGTAGTGAACCACTAAAAGTGACTATATCTCATGGTAGAAAGTGCCAATAAGCACCATTGTGCTTCCTATGTCTTGAATTAACAGCTTTGTGTTGCATGACCTTGGATGACCTTGACCTTGGGTCAAGGTCACATGTTTTTTTGGTAGGAAAAAAATGTGTAAATCATTTCTTAGTGTATGATGTCATTGGTAGGTTTAGTTGTTTGACCTTGACCTTGAAGGTCACCTGAAGGTCAAGGTTATATAAAGGTCAAGGTCAAGCATGTGAGTCGTATGGGCTTTGCCCTTCTTGTTCTAAGTTTAAGGCAAGACACGGGTCGAAAAGTTGGAAAAATTTCATATCTGGACGTTTTTGAGATAACATCAGTTTTGAGAAGTTCAAACACTTGCAAATGCCCCCACGTGTTTTTTTCGACCTGTCATTCGATAATTAGTTGAATAAAATGGCTTTTAAAAACATCACTCCTCGTAAAAAACGTTAAAAACGTCATTGATGCATCGTATTTTATGACTTTTGGGAAAATTGTAACTTTCGATCTATTCTACGAAGAGGTTCACGCCCGGTACCGTTGGAAAGCTCATCTTTTCGATCGAGCACAGCAAGGGAAATAACTCCGCCAACTATAGTGGTCTATTTTTAGTTGATGATTTCAAACAGCGTACACAGGGTTGTTTGGAAACTCACTAGCCAATCATTGAGCTTAGAGAGGGAATTCCACTTGTTTCAACCAATCAGAGACTCCAAAGCGAGGATTCCCTGGCCCACAATGCATCGTAAACATGGCTGCCGCTTCAACGCTAATTCTCTCAGTTAGTTTATGTTTTGCACCAAATCGAATAAATTCGACTTCAATCAAACAATCAGAGAATGCCCATGAGTGAATAAACTCAACATTATGCAGCGACCGAAAAATAGTGGGCGAAGAGAGCAGCTTTCGGCTGCACGCACCTCGAAAATACTTCGCGGTCAAGGTCGAAAGTCTACTTCTACTTCGTCAACGCCTGCGTTGACAGTGCCATCGCGATCGCTGCCTCCTCGTCCCTCCATCTCAAATGCCTCGATTCCGGAAGAAACTTCAAACACATCGGCATCAAGGAGGAAGATACAGATGATGCAGGCAGAAGCGAAGCAGCCGATTGAAACCGATCATAAGTGGGTCAACGTGCACTTAGATCAGCTGAGTGAACTAATGAACGATGTTCTTTGCCCGAACTGTTTTCGGTCTGGTCTCACCTTCAGCATACTATACGATGAAAACAATGGCTTAGCCAGCAAACTTTGCTTGAAATGTGAAGCCTGTGATGCCAGAACTGAGAAGAATGAAGAAAGCTAATGTGGCAGCCTCTGTTCAGGCATAGCAACAGCGCCTACACTATGTGGCTTCATGCCTTCAACTCAAGGCATCAGAAGAGGAGGCTTCAGGAGGAAGAAGAAGGGGAAACCTATGGTGCTGGAATGGCAAACTGACTTGTTGTTGACTCATTCACAGCATGTGTCTCTCTGAAGTTGCCTTTATTGACCTTGGCATTTCCTGTGTAGTAGTAGGGCTGATCCTTTCCTCTTGAGCATGAACTTTTCCATCCCTGCAATTTTTTTGTACTGGGGACTGACTCACTGCACTAAAACACTAAAAACTGGAAACTGTAAGTTCAGTTTCATTTTTTAGCATGTGTAGTCCTGCTGGATGAATGTATGAATAAATGAAACAAGTTTTAGCCATGATGGATAGTTTTAGTAGGACTTATGCATGACTCAGAATGGTGGTATGCATGTTATGGAAGAATTAAGGCTATCACGTGACCAACCTGTTGCTGAGACTATATGCACTATAGTCTCAGCCACGCTGAATGCCGTGTCGTCCGTCCGGGCGTCCGTCTGGGCGTCCTGTAATCCTTAAAAAACTTTAACGTTGGATTTTTCTCGGAGACTATTAAGTCTATCAACACCCAATTTGGCATGATGGTGTAGGATGACAAGGCCTCACAAAAAATACATAGTGACTTGACCTTGCGTCAAGGTCACAGCAGCTCTTTAAATTTGGATTGTATACATATTTTGAAGTGACCTTGACCCTGAACTATGGAAGATAACTCTTCCAAACTTCATAACATTGTAGTACACATGTTATACTTTCATCATGAGACACATTTGGTCACATATCATCAAGGTCAAGGTCACTTTGACCCTTATGAAATGTGACCAAAATGGGGTAGTGAACCACTAACAGTGACCATATCTCATGGTAGAAAGTGCCAATAAGCACCATTGTGCTTCTTATGTCTGTAATTAACAGCTTTGTGTTGCATGACCTTGGATGACCTTGACCTTGGGTCAAGGTCACATGTATTTTGGTAGGAAAAATGTGTAAAGCATTTCTTAGTGCATGATGTCATTGCTAGGTTTAGTTGTTTGACCTTGAAGGTCACCTGAAGGTCAAGGTCATGTAAAGGTCAAGGTCAAGCATGTGAGTCGTATGGGCTTTGCCCTTCTTGTTTAAGATAGTAGGCGTCTGTAACATCTCTCACACTCTTAATCTCCTTCTACAGAACGCCACGTATGAAGGCCGACTGCAGGATCTGGATGACCAGCTGAAGAGGGAGCGGGAGATGTTCCGCATGGAGCTTTCCGCTAAGACTGCAGAGATTTCAGAGCTGCGCCTAGCACTGGATGGAACAGACACAGGAGTATGCAGATCTGCTTGACGTCAAAATCAAGCTGGACCGCAAGATTGAGGCCTACCGCAAGCTGCTGGAGGGGAGAGGAGATCAGGTGGGTGTCTTGGGAATTGTGAAGCAGTAGAATCTGCTTGGTATTTCTATCCTTTCTCTTTTCTGTTCCTAACACAAAATGGAACATCCTGCAGGAGAAAGATGAAAAGATGTTGACCTTAGGGATCAAACTGTTGAACTCCATGTGAACTTCTTCGCACTCTAACCACTATGCTACTGATGTCCTTGACAGATTCTTGGTGGATTACCCACTGTACCACTACAACTAGATGTGACATGTTCCATTGAGGGAAACGGCAATGCTGTACCAGAAGAGTGGATGAATGTTGTTTAACTCTTTCCGTACCAAGTTTTTACAGAACACAACACAATTATTTTCTACAGAGAAAAACGCACCCGGTAGTGCTCTTTTGAGAGTGTATTGTGCCTCTAGAAGAAGATACTACATGCATCATGTGGCATATCATTTTGAAGGAAAATGAATGCCCTACAAGACTAAAACCAAACAAAGTTAGTTGCCTTTAGCAAGACTGAGAAAGCATGCTTGAAATTACACACTTGTTTCAAAAACCAAGAAATAGGAGCATGCTGAATTTGAGCTTACCTAGCAATATCTTGGTAATGATCCGGCTGATCCTTTCCAGAATTTCACCACACAATAATAATCCATTGGAAAATGTCCAGTCAAAATTAAAAAAAAATATCTGTAACAGTTTTCTAGCACTGACCTACAGAAGAGACGAACCGTCCATCACAATGACAGTCTCGGAATTGTAGATGAGGAATCTGGGATGATAAGATCTGTTATGTACATCTATTTACAATAGGACTGGTTGCTTTTCATGCATTGTGGTACTGTTGAAAGCAGTCCTTTGGATGCAGATGAGGCTGGTTTGAACATCCAAGGCAGATGAAGTGGGTTCTCTTCCTCTGAGTTGGCGTGGAGCAGAAGACGCAGTCTCGATCCCGCTTGACATAGGAGACAATGTGACGAAGACCTCGGTGGGGCTCCATGGGACTGGCACTTGGTGGTCTTCCAGGCTGTCTCCTGGTGTCTGCTCCAGGCTCTGGCAGGGTCACTGCAGCCCTCTCAGTGAGCTGAGATTGCAGCTGTTGTTTGAAGGCCTTCAGACTGGTTGGCTTGGATCTCTCCCCTCTGGCCAGACTGTGAAGGATGAAGGCGTTCATCTGGGTAATTTCTATTAGCCAGAAGAGCAGCTTTTTCCACCACTTCAGTCTTCCTCTCAAAGATGTTGTAGTAGGACACCTTCTGGTCCAGCAGATCACAGCCATTCATATTGAAGTTGTTGTGGTGGACCATGGTGGGCTTTGGCCTGTCTTTCACCTGTGTCGTGCCAACCTCAGCATCAGTGGACACCATCAGGACCTTCTTCTTTGCTTTCTTGTCTCTGAAAGCAACACAGAGAATGGTTTCATCCCTCTTGAGAAACCACTGCATTTCTCTGTGTTGGAGAGCCAGCTGCTTCATTTGTGGAGCAAAGCCTACACGGTTCTCATTGAGGGTGCCTGTATAGTACTGCTGCCTTTCCAGCAGGAAGTCGATGAGGGCCCGAGTGGTGTAGTATCTGTCTGCAAAAAGCTTGTGATAGCAGAGTGGAGAAGATCTGCACATCCTGGCCTGAATGCTGGTCTGCCTCAGGATCATAGGATGTGTCAGCACCAAAATACGTCAGGATGTTGGTCACGTAGCCTGTGGCAGCATCGCAGAGACCAAAGGTCTTGATGTGATATTTACTTGGCTTGGCAGCATTGAACTGTTTGAGCTGCCATCTCCCCTTGAAGCCAATGACCATCTCATCAATGCTTAGTTCTCTGTAGGGGTAAAAGGCAGCCCGGAATTTGGAGAGAAGCAGGTTCATAAAGGGCTCTATCTTGTCCTTGCCTTCAGCCTCTTCATCTCCTGCATGGAGCATGGTGTGGTAGATGTCCTGGAATCTGTTTCTGGAAAACATGGCATGGTACCAAGGTGTGTACAATTCAGGTGCCAGAGACCAGTAATCAGCTATCTCTGGGCGTTTGTCAATTCCCATGACAATGATGGTTGCCAGGAACTTGTCAAGTTCATGAGAGGTGAAGGGAGCCCATCTTCTGTACACAGAGCTCAGCAGAGGAGGCGTGTTCAAAGTCACCTTCTTCCGTGCATAGCTGTTGATGGATTCAACAAGAAAATCCCTCACTTCATCATCAAAGAGCTTCGAAAAACAGTCAATTGCCCGAGACTCTTCATTGATGCCCAGATCTGATGAAATTCCAGGCTTGCGAAGAGGACGAAATCGAAATGAGTTCTTCGTTGAACCCTCAGTCACATGCCTCCAATCTTCATCAAGACCACGCTGTGAAATCGGAGTCCGGGGTCGACGACTTGAAGATGGTAATGGGTCAGCTGTGGGTTCTTTCCTACCTTTGCCTCTCCCTTTCCCTTTGCCCGAAACTGCAGGATCAGGTGTACGTCATTTGGGAGGGGGCATTGTCACTTCCACATCAGACTCTGAAAGTTGTCTGGAATCTCGCTGCACAAATACACTGGCATGATGGTGTATGATGACAAGGCCTCAAAAAACATACATAGTGACTTGACCTTGCTTCAAGGTCAAGGTCACAGGAGCCATAAATGTGGTCTCAAAAACAGTCATTTTTCACATTTTCCCAATTTTCTCCCACGTTATTGAGAATGGCGACCTTAGCTACAAGTGGTATATAGGTCAAAGCAAGCCCTATCTTTTGATACCAGTTTGGTTGACCTTGCTTCAAGGTCAAGGTCACAGGAGCTCTTCAAAGTTGGATTGTATACATATTTTGAAGTGACCTTGACCCTGAACTATGGAAGATAACTGTTTCAAACTTAATAATTATGTGGGGCACATGTTATACTTTCATCATGAGACACATTTGGTCACATATCATCAAGGTCAAGGTCACTTTGACCCTTATGAAATGTGACCAAAATGGGGTAGTGAACCACTAAAAGTGACTATATCTCATGGTAGAAAGTGCCAATAAGCACCATTGTGCTTCCTATGTCTTGAATTAACAGCTTTGTGTTGCATGACCTTGGATGACCTTGACCTTGGGTCAAGGTCACATGTATTTTGGTAGGAAAAATGTGTAAAGCATTTCTTTGTGTATGATGTCATTGGTAGGTTTAGTTGTTTGACCTTGACCTTGAAGGTCACCTGAAGGTCAAGGTCATATAAAGGTCAAGGTCAAGCTGTGAGTCGTATGGGCTTTTTGCCCTTCATGTTAAACTCCATGCAGCCAGTCTTTTTCTGGGCGTGCCAAAACTACCGAGACCCCTCTTCTGGTTTAAAAATATACCAATTATTTTCATTCTTTGTGCTATGAGAGCAAAATTTTTTTGGAGGAAAGATGTGGAAATTGAAATGTTCAAATTACTTCTTCATCTGATAGACCCACATGAATATTTAATGTCCATGCCAATACAATATGATTATTTTTTTAAAAACCTGAGACAGCACAAATAAAAAACGTGTCGAGTGTACAGGTTGCCACTGGCTTACTGGTGAATAATTCCTGCATCGCTTCCTTTCTTCGCCCTCACGTTGACCAGCGTAGCGATCGTTTTTCATCGACCATCAAGTCAATGACTATGTTAGTCGAAATAGAGACTTGACAAAGCATCCGATTTAGATATGTCATCGGGCCACATGTTGAGGAGAGTTTCCATGCGCAAATTTTGAAGTTACCGATCAGAGGACAGACGGCGCCGCGCGTGCTTGCGCGATTTCGATTTGCACTGACGCTGGCCCAGAAATGGCTGAGCTCGATCCTAATGGAAGAGCGCAAGTCTTTGATAAACATATTGTTTCGATTCTGACTCGGAAGAAGAATTTCCATGTGCTATCACAGAGGGAAGAATTTGATCGAGTTTGCCCACAGCAACCATGAGTGGTCATCCGCAGACGGGAATCTTGGACTGGGCTGGTTCAACTTCAATCGATTTCGTCATCAGTCACTCTGTCAGTTCTGTGGCAAACCTCGACCAAATCTTCCTGTGAAAGCCATGGAATTCTTCCTTCCGAGGTGAGGAAATCGAACAATATTTCAAAAGATCCCGCTCTTCATCACAGGGATCGAGCTCAGCCCATTTGTCTGGGCCAGCACGGATTGGGCAATCGAAATCGCGCAAACAGCGGGGTCTACCTCGATCGGCAACTTCAAAATCCGCTCAACATTCGCGCTACATGTGCAGTGAAAATATGGCGACAGATTTTTTTCTTTTTTAGTTATTATGAAAGCAGAGGCTCTTCTGCGCCAGTCTCCATGCTTAGGACCGCTCTCACCAATCCCAAGATTCAATAGCAACGGCGCCAGATACAAACATGCCTATCAGTCTGTTCGACTCAGAACCGCCGACGGCTGTGCGGGGAGGTAATTATGTCGGTGGTTATGGACCGACTGCCGACGGCGCGCAGAGGGTTAACCTCAAGCTTAGCTCCCGCGTTAGAGGTTCATCTTAACGTGTGAGAGAGCTCCTCTACTGCATGTAAACCAAAAAAAACCAACCAATTGGATCCGAGAGGGAACACTTAGAAAGTGTAGGAATATACAAAGAAACGAAGCGAAGTAGCTTGGCGCAGAAGTGCGGCGGATGGGAGGCGAACTGAAGGCGCTTTGGCGCACCAGTGTGGCGAATGGGAGCGGAAAGAGGTTTTTAAGAGGCATGGATCCTTTGTTTTATGTCAGTGAGGGCCCTCCGCTAGATAGGCTGACTCTGAAACGCGCTATTCTAACAGCAAAATCAATGAATGGAAAAGTGGGAATTTTCCTTGAACTACCAACTAGCTTTGAATAGAGTCTCTATCTTGCCGCTTTAGCCATGACAGGCTGAACCTGTCCCTCAGTCTTTTGGAGACGGACCCCCAAGAAGGTGGGCGACAAGGGCATCCAGCGAAAAGCGTGTTGGCGCTGGCAGAGACCCCATGGAGCAGGATGAGCACCAGCACCACACACAGCAGTGGCTACGGGCGCTCCGCCACTTGCCTCTGGACCCATTGGAGATCTCGGAGGTGGACGCTGATTGGCCACTTCATCAGATCACGAACAACACCTGACAAGGTCAGTTTGCTGGGATGTATTTCTCTGTGGACCTTTCCTGACATCCGAGTGCTGTCACTGTGGGTACTACAGCTTTGGGTGCTGTGGACCAGCATGAGTGATAGTCCTTTGTGAGAGACATGCATTGGATGAAAGGATGTGGCACTGTACCACAGACTGCAGATGTTAATTATAGCGTGGAAAAGTTTCTCTGTAAACAATTCATAATGGTGGTCATGATGTGCCACGTTGATTAGCTTTAAGCTAGGATATGGACAGTTCAACAGGTGAAATAATAAAATATTGACATGTCAGTTTAAGTTGGCTATTTTAAGTAGATTGCTTCTGCACTCATGGCTTTTCTAACTAAGTCACAAAACATCCCGCCACCGCCACTACCGCCACACCCACCACTCACCCTACTTCTTCCAATACTGTAGTTTCCTGTTTTTCTCTCACAATTGACAAAAAATGTCATTTTGGACAGCTTAGTCATTACAGTATCAGAGAATGTAACCAAAAAAGCAGCAGCAGTAGTACTTTTTTAAAACAGTGTCATTAAGTATACCCCTGCCCAAAAGTAACACCATTACACCGTGACTTCTTAGAACCTGTAATTCTAAAATGCAAATGAGTTTGGAGTAAACAAATACCTGTCACTAAAGTAAATGGCAAGCACCTTTCATGTGACAAGATGAGAGCTGGATATAGTTGTTACTTAACACAGATACTGGACAAGATATATCGTGTGACGGCGAAATGCTGTTACTGGCCACTGTAAGGTAACGCACGCTTCATCTGTGACTTTTTTTAAGAAGAATTTTTTTAAACATTGCACACACAAATGCTAATGTTTCTGTATGAGTTTGATCTATTGAATCAGTACTTTCGATTTTAAAACGCTAGAGGTTGTGTTGAATGCGTTCGGGAGGAAGCGGCTTGTGAAAAAAAGGAAGTGTACTTGTGAGTGACCGTCGCATGAAGCGTGTGCGTTACCCTGTTTTGAGTCAATTTTTCACTTACAGTTATTGTACATTGGGCGGTTTTCTTGCTGAGATAAAATCTATAAACTTTAAACAACGATATTCACAGCAGAATTTTTAAAAACCCAATGGCATTCTGTGCTGCGCAGATAGTTTGTGGAGCGTGTTGGGTCAGTCCCGTTCCACTTTTTGGCCACCAATTTTACGGCAATTTACCATTATTTATTACTCTAACATGCACAAACTTTACCTTTCATCATATCCCACTCCTCATGGTGTTTCTTGGACCATATGTATCAACCTCCTGATGCCAATTTTTCTTGCTCTAAAACAAACAATAGCTTGTTATAAGAAACTTTAATAGAGCACTCCATCCAGTTCCGACCTGTCGGGAGAACAACTCTTATATATTTTTCGCAAGTTTATGTACGCTCATGCTTAGCATTTTTTATGGATGCTTTGTTGGTGATGTGGTGTAGGGGAGGCAACTACCTGCCTGCTTGTGTCTCTATAACATATTAAATGGGAATGTGTGTGTTTTTGTGTGTGTGTGTGTGGTGTGCCTGTGTGTGTTGTGTGTGTGCCTTGTGTGTGTGTGTGGGTGCCTCGTGTGTGTGTGTGTGGCCCGTGTGTGTGTGTGTGCCCATGTGTGTGTTGTGTGTGTATCCGTGTGCATATGTGTGTGTGTGTTATATATCTGAATTCTGTCAATACGTTTCCCACACCAGCACAAGCTACAGCACATGAACTGTGTGTGGCACACATACTCAAGGGGTTTTCAGGAATTTCAAAGTTAACCCAACAGTGGTGAGCGCCACCAAGTTTTTTTCTCTAGTATTTTTTTCTGTTTAATAGCTTGGGTCAGCATTAGGCCAGTGTCTGCATGTCCGTGAGCACTGCAGAGGCCCTTCCTTTTTGACGTCGCAAAGGCCACCCCCGGTGTTGAAGGGCCGCTCAAGATGTTTCGCGAAAACACGTTGACACCAACCTATACTTGCGTAGGCAGCATCGAAGTTCACAGGGTAGTCCTGGCATCTACTTTGGTAGAGGGAGCACGTTCATAACTCGATAAGGAGGCTTGCTTTGAGAGCGTGGGAGTATGGTGGATTGGGCTACCTGGGCCTTGAGGGGATATTGTCTTTCTTCCATACTTCTTTTCTTGGCCAACCCCCCCAGAATCGTCTTTCCCATACCTCCTCTCTTCCTCTCTTCCTTCTATCATTTCCTTCTCTATGCACTTTGCTGTCTTTCCAGCATTCCATGATATCTGGCACATCTTCATATGGGTATAGCAGTATGAACACTATCATCTTTTTTCCCATACTAGTTATTCTTTGCACTGACAATCTTTGCATGGCTGCTATTGTGCTTCTTCGCATACTCTTCTCTCCCACTTTCTAACATTTTGCTCTCTGGACACTCTTATACTCTTGTGTCACCCAGCTAGTCAAGAGAAGGCCGACTTCTGCAGCTGCAATGAGTTGGAAGGAGAAAGGCTCATTTGATATTGTGCGTGGATGACCTAGTCATGCTCTGTCGTTGCAGGACTCAACATTGGAGGCTGCCAGCTGAAGCACGAGGCTTGTGACCAGGATACACGTACAAGTTCCACCGCAGTGTCATGGCCAAGTCTGGCAGCACCTCACAAGTGAGTCTTCTGCCTTGTTGTCTGTATGTCTCTTTCTCTGTCGAAGCTGTGAAAACCTCTAAAACTCTAAGACATGTACCTCAAGCTAATCTTTTTCATATATATTCTCAAACCGTGAACAATGTTACAGTTTCTCATAGGGCTGTCCTGTGTACATGGTTAACCTATGCAAAGTTCATAAATGAGCTGCTTTGCATGCTTAGCAAGTGTCACATGTCAACACTTGATAGCA
>JAWQFJ010034076.1:0-11301 GCA_034096865.1 Theodoxus fluviatilis | reverse complement strand
TTTGTCTTTTGGTGTCTCAAGGGTACATGAAAAAAGGCTTGTGGTTCTCAGAACGCCACAGTTTATTGATACTATCGTGTAGTTGCTGGGTGTAATTGGCATTTTACTGATTCATGAAACCAGACAAAGTGGACAGGTGAACACAAAGAACACTTTACTGAATACTGAACTGAATAAATGAAGTGGTACCGCCTATTAGCCCTTACAGACTATGTACGGTTACTGATCATGACAAGCACTAGAGCCGGTTGTGATGGCAAGCCGTCTCGAGTTTTATTCCTCTTGGCCTCTTATGAATCGCGCCGAGACTCGCGGGGGGTCTTTTCTTACCCTCACCCTACTGTAGCGGCACCAGCATTGATGTTGCTGGGGCTACGGTGCAGGTTTTGGGAACTTTTCAACTGCCTCCCAAGTGTTGGGCGGCAGAGGCACAGAGGGACATGGAGTCAGTCGGTTCCCATTTCATCCATTTATCCAGTAGCTGCAAGAATGAGTCCGTACTCTATTCTGCTCTGCTCTACTCTGCTCTAAGCACAAGCGGTCACCTCAATATATTTCATAAAACCGGAAAACGCCGGGTTCCCGGGAGGGGTCAAGAGAAAGGCGTGACATGGGATGGAGAGGGTGCGGAATGGGGGGTGGTACCAGGAATGCATGGGAAGAGGGGGGGGGGGGGGAGGCTAGAGTGGGCATCTGCTGTCCAAGAACTTGGGAGGGGCCAGATGTCCAGAAGAAACAGAGTAGTGGTACGAAGACGTACAAGTGCAAGGAGGCGTAGGAAGGCGAGGCTGGTATGGGAGGGTATGGCTTCAGTAGGAATTTGTGTCCAAGAGTCTAGTGTGGGAATGGAATTCGAGAGGATGTTTACAATGAAAGAAAAACAGTGCTGAGTGGGAAGCCGAACTGACCACATGGTGACAGACTGGAAAATGGGAGCCGCTCATGCACATAAAGCAAAGTCAGCAAAGTTTTGTCACCCTGTTACATCTACCCCCGGTGTTTCCATACAACATCCTCCTTGTAAATTTTGATTAATGACTTATAAAGAGTTTAACGATGAAGAATACAATTAGTGCTAGAGGTTTGAGGTGACCACTTGTATACAAAATATATTATAAGATAAACTGTTGCGCACCAGCATTGACGTTCCTGGGGCTATGGTGCAAGTGTTGGGAGCTTTTCCCCTGCCTCTCAAGTGTTGGGCGGCAGAGGCACAGAGGGACATGGAGTCAGTCGTTTCCCATTTCATCCATGTATCCAGTAGCTGCAAGAATGAGTCCGTACTCTATTCTGCTCTGCTCTACTCTGCTCTAAGCACAAGCGGTCACCTCAGTATATTCCATAAAACCGGAAAGCGCCGGGTTCCGGGGAGGGGTCAAGAGAAAGGCGTGGCACCAGGAATGCGTGGGAAGAGGGGGAGGAGGGCAGAGTGGGCATCTGCTGTCCAAGAGTCTGATGTGGGGATGGAGTTGTAGAGGATGTTTACAATGAAAGACAAGAAGGGCAAAGCCCACACAACTCACATGCTGAGAGGATGTGAAAAATGGCTGTTTTTAGACAACATGTACGGCCCCTGCGACCTTGACCTTGAAGCAAGGTCAAATCACTATGTATGTTTTTTTACGTTTTGTCATCATACACCATCATGCCAAATTGGGTGTTGATAGACTTAATAGTCTCCGAGAAAAATCCAACGTTAAAGTTTTTTACTGATGACAGAACGCCCGGACGCCCGGACGGAGGACACGGGTGATCTAGTATAAAAGCATAACATGTGTACTACAATGTTATGAAGTTTGGAAGAGTTATCTTCCATAGTTCAGGGTCAAGGTCACTTCAAAATATGTATACAATCCAACTTTAAAGAGCTCCTGTGACCTTGACCTTGAAGCATAGGTCAGGTATCCAATCTCAAAAACTTCAGAGAAAATTGGGAAAATGTGAAAAATGGCTGTTTTTTAAACATTTACGGTCCCTGCGACCTTGACCTTGAAGCTAGGTCAAGTCACTATGTATGATTTTTGACGCCTTGTCATCATACACCATCATGCCTAATTGGGTGTTGATAGACTTAATAGTCTCCGAGAAAAATCCAATGTTAAAGTTTTTTTACTGACGCCCGGACGGACGAAATGGGTGAGTACATAGACTCACTTTTGCTTCGCATGTGAATCAAAAAACAGTGCTGAGTGGGCATCCGAACTGACCACATGGTGACAGACTGGAAAATAGGAGCAGCTCATGCACAGAAAGCAAAGTCAGCAAAGTTTTGTCACCCTGTTACACTACAGAAAGTGGGAAAGGAGAGAGATACAAGAGACACCAACAAAGGTACGCATCGGAAGACCTACTGGTGGACAGTAGAATCTCAAAATTATAATTTGTGCAATTAATTTCCATGCGAAGCAGAAAAACACAGGAACAAACATGGCAGAATGACTCACAAAACTGCCTGGTATGTGAAAACAACTTTGTGTGTTGGTGTCATCGCCTTCATTTCATTTTTTAAAACAGATGTTCATTATCCATATTTCATAAGAAGCCTCAACAGCGTGAACAATTCAAAAATGTGAGGTTCATTTTCACATGAGACTAAAATATATAAAAATAAATACGAACTTTTAATTTGCTTGAACTTTGACAACTTTCTTGGTGCACTTCCATAACATTTTGCTAGAGTACGGTGAAATCAGGCATTACATGTATTATATAACTCAATAACTCAACCTTATTCATTTTAACCAAAACGCATCACTTTAGTAATATGTTCAGTCAATAAAATCCTGAACAATTTACCATTGTTTTCCAACTTAGAATCGCATACAGCCTCTGCTGCACCGCTACCTCCCTCATCAGCTGGATTGCTGTGGTCATCGTGCTTTCGGAGCCTGTCCTGAAGTTGTCACAGGGCACCGTGTCCACTACAACACGCTGAGCTCTCGCTACACAGGGATGCGTTCTGAAGCTCGCATCTTTACCGCAAAGAGAGTACAAATCGGCGTCACACCTTGCCCGTCTCCCTACGGCCGCGGGTCAGTTCACCAGTGTTCCCTCTCTCCATCTGTGTCTTCTCAACGCCTTCCCAACAATAGTCGTGTTTGAGCCAGCACACCTCGGGGTCAACGAACCAGCCACCCCACAACGCGTCTGTTTGCCGGGAAGTAGCTATTATTGTGGGAAGAACAAGGCCCCTCAAAGCAAAAACTGCCTTATAATATCCCTCCCTGAATGTCAACAGTTCCTTTCCCCACCTGTCGCCTTTTCTGTCCCACCTGGGGGATGAGGTCGCAGACGACTTCCTTCCCATCCCCGGCATGTCAGATAGTGCGTGTAGCAGTCCAGAGGGCAGAGGGAGATAGAAAGGCCTAATAGAAGGACAAGCTGTGAGCAAGGAGAAGTGAGTGGTGGAGGGCGATTTGGCCAAGCCTGACTCTAAAGCCATATTGTATGATGAGGAATGAAAAGGTAAAGAGGCTGAGTATGTACCCGTTCAAACGCCTGCATGCTCAGGCAGCTCTGCACTTTGAAACCTCGCCACTGCGTCCTGCAGTCCGTGTTCTGTCACTAGTTGACAAGTAGACAATCCGAAAGATTGCTAGGAAGACGAAATGACAGAGAAGCAGAGTGGTAGGTAACCAAATAGACAGGTAGGCAAGCAGGTACATTGGCAGGGAGATGTGTTGAAACACTCAGAGCTGCGAAAGAACAGAAAAAGGAGGGAGGGGGGGAATAGGAAGGAGAGAGAGAGAGAGAGAGAGAGAGAGAGAGAGAGAAGGGGGGGGGGTGAGAGAGAATGGAGGGTGGGGTGAGGGGTGTGTGTGTTTAAATCAAGGGCCACTGGAAGATGAACTATATTCTAACCTTCATGAACTAAAGTACTGCATTTAATTAAATATTATTCTATTGTATATCATTCTATTGTATGGAATATGCCAAAGCAGATTCATAGGAAACATCCGCTTACTGATCGGTTGTATCGCTCGCCTTCGATAGAGACAAATCTTTCAAAGCATTTGATATTGATCGATTTCTATCAATCCGCATTTGAATATGGCGAATTCATTCTCAGTTAACTGTATGTCACATTAGCTTGATCAAAATAGCATGATGTCTTTGTATTTGTGCATGGATCATGACAAACCCGATTGAAAAGTACATCTTTCAGGGTAGCTGGATCGCAAAACCTTCCCCAAATATCACACCCGGTCACCACACGTCTGGTAGAGACGCACTGTCGACAGACCCACTTCCCTTCTTCAAACAACACGGAGGCGGCCAAGGCGACGGTTCAGCAGCGCCCTTATCTCAAAGCTGGAGAGGCCCAGCAGGTCTAAAACAGAGGGCCTGTACGTCATCAGCCACGCCAGGTCAGGTCATTCTAGACAACCACGAAGTGACGCCACGGAAGAAAGCCTGGCGTGACTCTGATGACAAAGCCTTGTACCCAGACACCGCCTATCGGGATAGGTGACAGGACGAAGGGTGGGGGTGTGGGTGGGGGTGGGAGAAAATAGGGAGGGTCGGGTGTATGGGAGAGGAACATCTCGCCCGCACTCAAGTTAGGAGGCGAAAAGCAGAGAGTGTGTTACAGGGTTTGAGTTTGCAAAAGATGGGATGATTGGGAAGATTTGTAATTTGGTAAAAGAAGAAAGGAAACAAAAGTAAAGGTTCGAAGTGCAAGGTGAGGGAGGAAGAAGATTAAGTGATATTGTTCGGGAATTGGAATAAAAAACTAATGAGACAACGGGTGGGGGACAGACGTGAGTGGCCTATCATCATCAATATATTCTTCTTCTTCTTCTTCTTCTTCTTCTTCTTCTTCTTCTTCTTCTTCTTCTTCTTCTTCTTCTTCTTCTTCTTCTTCTTCTTCTTCTTCTTCTTCTTCTTCTTCTTCTTCTCTGCAGGAAATTCGTTTTGGTGGATTTCACCCCCGGTCGCCGCTGTGCAGCGCCCAGTAACCGGTTCAAGTCCTCGATAGGAGATGCAATACACTTTGCCCACGGATGCAACCCTAGGATCCGTGCATCTCCGTACATCACACGTGCTAGATAGCAGGCGAGTGCCTAAACCACTGGTCTTGGGCCCAGTACGGGTTAGCACTTCAACACAGTTGTCAGGGTGCGTGGTTCGATTAGTTAGTGAGTGGGGAGAGTGGAGTGAGTATCGAGTGAGTGACCGATGAGTGAGCGAGCGATGGAATAAAGGAATGGTTGAGCTGAGTGATTGGATGAATGGGTGAGTTGAGTGAATGAATGAGTGAATACGTGAGTGAGTGAGCGAGTGAATGTGTGATAAGTGGGTGCACTGGGAGCGGGAGCGGAAGTGGTGGGGACTCGGGAGGAGAGCGGCTACTGGGAATACAAGGTGAGGGCAGGCTGGGTGTGACTGGAGATGGGAGTGAGGACAACAGGTGAGGAAGTGATACAGGGGTGACTTGGGGACAAGCGGACGGGGGTGAGGTGCTGTGAGTGAGGGAATGGAAAAGAAAAAGGGGGGAGGTAAGGGGAGGGCTGTGTGTGTGTGGAGATATTGGAGGGGGTGAAGATGGGAGGGGAGGGGGGAGTTAAAAGGGTACCTACAAAAGGCCACGTAGTGCTGGGGACCGGCGCTGTCTCCACCCCGGGTGAGCATGGGTATTTGTTTGACAATGGGCCATTTTGTAGAGAGTCAAACAGACAGATAAGGGAACGGGGCAAGACTGGAGGAGACCCGCCTTCCCCTGGCACGGTCTACACGCCCTCTCGATGTTATGTACATTCCTCTTTATCGCCAGTCAAATCCATTATGCCCTCTAAATCCCTGTGTTTGCCGAGGCAGTTCAGGACAGGTAGGCAGACCATGTTTTCCCCAAACCCCATTGTTCCGCTCCCAAAAAGGGGCTAGCCCTGTAAACAGAGCCAGGTCAGTTGGCCAGTAATCTGCCTCCACTGGTCCCGACACTGGCAAACAATGGGCACTGCTTGCGTGGTCTCGTGGTCCTCACCTACTTCGGCGTTTGCTCGCAAAGGACGTAGATGAGGTGCTGTATGAACACCGACTCTTTCCGTCGTGGATTCAATGACCTTGTCAAGATCTGGGGGACATGCACAAACTGCGAACGATGAGCCCATGGCTGGAGAGTCTCATGCATGAATAGACGACACCCTAGATAGAGATTTGCAGTGAGGGCAACACTCTCGAGGACAACTTTATGGCGACTCGTTTGCAATATCGCCTTGCAGTTTTCTTTCCTCCGACGTCTCAGCCGAACATCAAACATGGATGTGGGTGAAGCAAACACTGCGATTGATAGCCGCCACGTTGGAGAACCTCTCCGTGTAGCTTTTGTTCTACAGCGACTGTTGATACTCACAAAGTCACCCCTAGTAATGAGCCGGGCCACGTCGCCAGAGGTGAAGAGAGAAGGGTTTAGAAGTGTGGGTTTGGAAAGGTGGGGCTCGGGAGAGGAGTGGAGAGGCGGGGGAGGGGAGGCGGAGGGGAGGGCAAAGTGAGGAAAGTGTGTAAAGTTTGTAGAGAGTATGCATGAGTCAGTCAAAAGTCAAAGTGAGCTGCCTGATAAACTCGTGGACAGCCATGTCTGGACGGAAACGACACAGCGTCGATCCACACCTGGACCCCCCGTGGGCTGGGGGCAAGAATAGACCCACTGCGCTTCCCTATGCGATCCGTAACATGTGAAAAACTTGGGAAATAGATATTTGATACGCTCCTACTGTAATGTTATAACTAGACCTAGTGATTTTGTAGTCAGTGGTCTTACTCATGGAACAAAGTCTGATAAGCCGTAAAGCCTCAATGTTTGGCGTATTCATTCATTCATTCATTCATTCATTCATTCATTCATTCATTCATTCATTCATTCATTCACTAACTCATTTACCATTCATCATCCATCCATTTAAATAATTCATACGACGAATACCTCGTGGTGGACAAAATAAGAATAAACCCTTCCAAACTGAAACGTGAATTGGTAAATGAGCAGTGGATATGTCATTTCATTTTATCAGCTTTTTCTGGTACAACGAACCTCGAACAATATGTACGCAAAATAAATTGTATGACAAAAATTATTAATAAATCCATCGACTAATGAAATAATGAAAGTATGTCATTGTGACCGGGGCGATATGCATATAGGCAACTCCTCACTGGCCGCTCATATCTAACTTCAGATACAGGCAATGCCTTGATTGTGCTGGGATGGTTAATTAGAAGACTCATTTTTCACTAACCATTAGGCTGTGACGTCAAAAAGCTGGATGAGAAAATCATTCATCCTTGTGGCTTGTTGGCGGTGGGGAAAATTGAAGCATTGATAGGAAGAGGCTACAAGCCTGAAAAAAGGTAACCGAACTGCAGGCAAGTCGAAACCTAACAACGGTGTGGACGCGTTGACGAAAACCACGCATAGCTTTCCCCTTCTCACTCACCTGCTTGGCAGCGAAGTACAGAGACCGAGAGGCGTCGATCTGCAGTTATCAGAGTTCACAGGGCAACTGGAAGAAGTAGCCCGCTCCTAGTCAGGGAGTTTGTCTGCACTATCGGGCAAAACACAGAGATTGGCTCCATTGTTCTCTCAGCCAGGCGACAGGCCGGAACGACGCTACACCATTATCTCGTTCTGGTTCCCACATCTCCCAGATATACTGCTAATTCATTGAGCTGGCTCCCTCCTTTGTCGCGCCAGCGCTGGAAAGGTGCCGCAGTCGTATGTTCTCAGGCGCTGCGACCCGAAATAGCTCTGCGACAGCCCCAGATCATTACTCTCATGATAATATAATACATTTTTCTGAAGGGTGGAGGGGAAAATGCCTCATTATTGCCCACGCAAAGGCCCGAAGAACACAGCAAGTCCATCTACTACGGGACAATGGTCGATTGATCAGGCCTTAGAAAGGCGTCAAAGCCTGACCGGCCTTCTTTGGGCGGCTGCAGACAGATCCATACTACTTTGTTTTACCCCAGTCCGAGTTGATCAATCAAAGGTGTGATAGCTTCTGCAGATTTGCTTCCAGCGCCCTCAGATGCTGCTTCGATCTTCGGACGCCAAGAATGAATTTTCACCTGCTGCCATGATGCACAATAAGCGGTGCATGTCCGCCGTAGGTGATCGACGAATCAGGTATCGATCACCGGCGACCGGTCGCAAATGAGAGGGAGAGGCTTTTCATATTGCTGCTGCCGCCGCGGAGTCGCAGACTCTGACGTCAAATGCAAAAATCCCTGGACTCAGTGCCCGCGTTGGCAGAAGCATGTTTTACTCATATTCCAAAACACAACTGCTAACATTTACAATAAGGGGATGGTATGAGAAAATGCCGTGAGTCAAGCTGACTCGTCGCTCTTTTCTGAATTATGAGTATGAAGACTTGTTTTGCTCTCTAGGTATTGTAAGGCTATTGATGCATTGGCGATTTAGCCAGTAAATAAAGAAGACAAATTTTCCACATTCATCAGGGAATTCATGCTGATAACGACAAAGACGACGACAAAGACGACGACAACAACGACACAGTGATGACAACGACAGCAGAACTGGTACACCCTTGCGACACGAGAGAGTGACAGCTTTCCTGCCATAGGAAAAAAAGTGAAATATAAAAGTTTGCCCGTTTAGGTGTGCAGTGTGGACGTGCCAAGTTTAAGCTGTTTCGTCGTGTGAGATCTCTCCAGACAAGCCCTGCATCAAGCCTGGGGAAACACTTTCCAGTGGAGTAGGGCAGTTAATTAATGAGAAGAATGAATGTATCAAAAGCGAGGACACAATGAGTATAACAAAATGAAATTAATGAATTAAATGAACAAACGAATGAATAATTAAATGAGTAATACTTTAGTTGATACATTAATGAAGGAATGAGCAGATGAACATTCGAATGAATTAGCAAACGAATGGCAGAATGATGGATGAATGGATGGATCGATGGTTGGATGAATGGATGGATGGATGGGTGAATGAATGATGGAATGTATGGTTGAAAGAATGAACAAATGGTTGAATGAATGAATGAACGATTGATTGATTGATTGTTGATTGATTGATTGATTGAATGATTGATTGGTTGATTGATTGATTGATTGATTGGTTGATTGGTTGATTGATTGATTGATTGATTGATTGATTGATTGATTGATTGATTGATTGATTGATTGATTGAATGAATGAATGAATGATAGGGTGGAATGAAATAATGGTTCAATAAATGAAGGAACAAACAAGTACATTATCCAGCCGACTTTAAATATACTAGGCCACACATAATTCAACGCACTTTAGAAAAGTATGCAAAACAGGTAATTTACAGGGATAGACTAGAAAAAATAAATAAATGCGTTGCATCGATGTCGAGACGATGGCATGAGGTGCGTGTGCAAATCCCGAGCTTCCTCACGTGACAAGCTTCACCCGATGCATTACGGCAGGCACAGCTTTTCATGCGAGTAATTTTCGTGAGGGATCTCAGAAGCACAGCGCTGAAGAGGCACTCCTGCCCTTTGTTGCATTAGGTGACGACTCGATGCGGCCTGACACATTCTCCTGACCTCTGACCTCTGACTGCAAAATGAGCCAGGGCACCTCTGGTCGCTCGCCTTATACAAGTCGCAGCAATTTCCAAATAGTCTTAATCTTTACTTTGTTCTTGCATTTCCCAGAAAATATCGAACACAGAAGGAAATATTTCTACAATTTTCAACCGACATCATACATGTAATATTTGCTTTGGAAAATCGTAGCCCGAAAGCGCAAATATATCGATAATAAGTAGTCGACATAGTGTACGGGTAAGGGTAATCATCGCAGTACGTGGGTGGTTACAGCCAAGAGAGATGGCAGCGACAGCGTTGCTTATACAAGAGTAAAATCATGACTCCTATGCGGGAGAGCAAAACCTACAGTGGCAATGAGGAAGTGGAAGATAATTACAAACGCTTTCCTAACTAGGAATGTGCGGGTGAATAAGCCAATATAGTAGTTTGGACTAATATCAATCGATAATGGTGTGGTTTTCTCATTGATTTTATTTAACCGCCACGAAAAATGTTCTGATTACCTTTTGGGGGGTCAGGTTTTCTTATGTGTCATGTCTGTGTATTTATCATCTACAGTTTATTTGATTGAAATTCGGCATCTTGTCTAGCGTTTCCGTTCGCGTCTCAACCGACAAGTGTTTCAACCTGTGTGAATGTCTCTAGAAATTACCACCTTTGTTGTGTTTCGTACGTTTCTCTCAAACTGCCTGTGTGACGGTGTCCGTGCGTGCATGAATGCGTGCGTAAATACGTGCGAGCGTATAAATGTGCCATTTTATGTGCATGCACGTGAAAGCACATCTTATCCGCCTTCTGTTTTGTGTCAAACTGCTTCACTGCATTTGGCTATTTCTCTCCGTCATTGCCTGCCTGCCTGCCTGCCTGCCTGCCTTTCTACCTACCTACCTGCCAGCCTGCCCGTCTGCCAACCTGCTTGTCCTTCCTTCTTTCTGTCTGTCATTTTATCTTTCTACCTACCTGCCCCCCCCCCCCCTCTCTCTCTCTCACACACACACGCGCGCGCGCGCACACACACACGCACGCACGCGCGCACACACATACACGCACGTGCACAGGCGCGCGCACACCATCAATCGGTCAGACTGCAGTTCTGGTGACTGTGACATCAACAGCACAGCTGGCAGAAATGAGAGCTGGAACTGTGTCAGGCGGCGATACATGCTCTGCATATAGACGGTTGCAGTGGAGAAGCGATTGTTCATAGGCCGTAGGGCGAGTTTAGGAACAATAGTAGGTTCCAAGTTTCTCCAAATCCATTCAGCAGAAATCAAGATTTCTAGTCCGGACTCGAGCCCTGTTTACCGAATGCACATTGTGCATAGAGTACTCGGTAACCATTTCTGCACTAGATTCCGCCACACGGTTCTACTGCAGAGCCTATGACTATGCACACTTTACTTTTCAACTATGGAAGTTTTCTCGAATCCATAGCGCCTGCGCAGTCACGTCAATAGTAATTATTGCTATAAATATCATTGGGTTTACAGAGGAGCATTCTAGTTCGCCTACCGGCGAAAGTGTCTCTAGCCCGGTTGACATCACGTGATGGAAGGTTTTCGTCCGAAATATGCAATTGGAGGTCACACGAGAGGCTTGTGGGATAGCCGATCTGCTCCCTGGCATACGCCGTTAAAATAGTTCGAAAACTATTTCGCACTAAACTCTTAACTTACTCTTGTATACAGAGGCAATAAACAAGCGTTTATTCGATAAAATAAAATGGTTGTGTTGAAATGGAAACAAGTT
>JAWQFJ010034074.1:0-35000 GCA_034096865.1 Theodoxus fluviatilis | reverse complement strand
AGGGGCATGGAGACAGGGCAAGGCAAGACAGAGGGGCATGGAGACAGGGCAAGGCAAGACAGAGGGGCATGGAGACAGGGCAAGACAGTGGGGCATGGAGACTGGGCAAGAAAGACAGAGGGGCATGGAGACTGGGCAAGAAAGACAGAGGAGCATGGAGACAGGGCAAGACAGAGGGGCATGGAGACTGAGCAAGAAAGACAGAGGGGCATGGAGACAGGGCAAGAAAGACAGAGGAGCATGGAGACAGGGCAAGAAAGACAGAGGAGCATGGAGACTGGGCAAGAAAGACAGAGGAGCATGGAGACTGGGCAAGAAAGACAGAGGAGCATGGAGACAGGGCAAGACAGAGAGAGGAGACAGGGCAGAGACAGAGAGCATGGAGACAGGGCAAGAGACAGAGGAGCATGGAGACTGGGCAAGAAGACAGAGGAGCATGGAGACAGGGCAAGAGCAGAGACAGAGGGGCATGGAGACTGGGCAAGAAAGACAGAGGAGCATGGAGACAGGGCAAGACAGAGGGCATGGAGACGGGCAGAAGACAGAGGAGCATGGAGACTGGGCAGAGACAGAGGGCATGGAGACAGGGCAAGGAGACACAGGGGCATGGAGACAAGGCAAGAATGACAGAGGGGCATGGAGACAGGTCAAGACAGGACAGATGGGCATGGAGACAGGGCAAGACAGGCAGAGGGGCATGGAGACAGGGCAAGAAAGACAGAGGAGCATGGAGACAGGGCAAGACAGAGGGGCATGGAGACTGGGCAAGAAAGACAGAGGGGCATGGATACTGAGCAAGAAAGACAGAGGAGCATGGAGACAGGGCAAGACAGAGGAGCATGGAGACAGGGCAAGACAGAGAGGCATGGAGACAGGGCAAGACAGAGAGGCATGGAGACTGGGCAAGAAAGACAGAGAGGCATGGAGATTGGGCAAGAAAGACAGAGGGGCATGGAGACAGGGCAGAGACAGAGGCGCATGGAGACAGGGCAAGAAAGACAGAGGAGCATGGAGACAGGGCAAGACAGAGGGGCATGGAGACAGGGCAAGACAGAGGAGCATGGAGACAGGGCAAGACAGAGAGGCATGGAGACTGGGCAAGAAAGACAGAGGAGCATGGAGACAGGGCAAGACAGAGGGGCATGGAGACAGGCAAGACAGAGGGGCATGGAGACAGGGCAAGACAGAGGGGCATGGAGACAGGGCAAGACACAGGGCATGGAGCAGGGCAAGACAGAGGGCATGGAGACTGGGCAAGACAGAGGGGCATGGAGACTGGGCAAGAAGACAGAGGGGCATGGAGACTGGGCAAGAAGACAGAGGAGCATGGAGACTGGGCAAGAAAGACAGAGGGGCATGGAGACAGGGCAAGACAGAGGAGCATGGAGACAGGGCAAGACAGAGAGGCATGGAGACTGGGCAAGACAGAGGGGCATAGAGAATGGGCAAGGCAAGACTGAGGGGCATGGAGGCAATGCAAGACAGAGGGGCATGGAGACAGGGCAAGACAGAGGAGCATGGAGACTGGGCAAGAAAGACAGAGGGGCATGGAGACTGGGCAAGAAAGACAGAGGGGCATGGAGACTGGGCAAGAAAGAGGAGTATGGAGACAGGGCAAGACAGAGGGGCATGGAGACAGGGCAAGACAGAGGGGCATGGAGACAGGGCAAGACAGAGGAGTATGGAGACAGGGCAAGACAGAGGGGCATGGAGACTGGGCAAGACAGAGGGGCATGGAGAATGGGCAAGGCAAGACAGAGGGGCATAGAGACAGGGCAAGACAGAGGGGCATGGAGACAGGGCAAGACAGAGGGACATGGAGACAGGGCAAGACAGAGGGACATGGAGACAGGGCAAGGCAAGACAGAGGGGCATAGAGACAGGGCAAGACAGAGGGGCATGGAGACAGGGCAAGGCAAGACAGAGGGGCATGGTGACAGGGCAAGACAGAGGGGCATGGAGACAGGGCAAGACAGAGGGGCATGGAGACAGGGCAAGACAGAAGGGCATGGAGACAGGGCAAGACAGAGGGGCATGGAGACAGGGCAAGACAGAGGGGCATAGAGACAGGGCAAGACAGTGGGGCATGAAGACAGGGCAAGACAGAGGGGCATAGAGACAGGGCAAGACAGAGGGGCATGGAGACAGGGCAAGACAGAGGGGCATAGAGACAGGGCAAGACAGAGGGGCATGGAGACAGGGCAAGACAGAGGGGCATGGAGACAGGGCAAGACAGAGGGGCATGGAGACAGGGCAAGACAGAGGGGCATGGAGACAGGGCAAGACAGAGAGAGGGGCATGGAGACTGGGCAAGGCAGGACAGAGGGTATAGAGACTGGGCAAGAAAGACAGAGGGGCATGGAGACTGGGCAAGACAGAGAGAGGGGCATGGAGACAGGGCAAGACAGAGAGAGGGGCATGGAGACTGGGCAAGGCAGGACAGAGGGTATAGAGACTGGGCAAGAAAGACAGAGGGGCATGGAGACTGGGCAAGAAAGAGGAGTATGGAGACAGGGCAAGACAGAGGGGCATGGAGACAGGGCAAGACAGAGGAGTATGGAGACAGGGCAAGACAGAGGAGTATGGAGACAGGGCAAGACAGAGGGGCATGGAGACTGGGCAAGACAGAGGGGCATGGAGAATGGGCAAGGCAAGACAGAGGGGCATAGAGACAGGGCAAGACAGAGGGGCATGGAGACAGGGCAAGACAGAGGGACATGGAGACAGGGCAAGGCAAGACAGAGGGGCATAGAGACAGGGCAAGACAGAGGGGCATGGAGACAGGGCAAGACAGACAGAGGGCATGGAGACAGGGCAAGACAGAGGGGCATGGAGACAGGGCAAGACAGAGGGGCATGGAGACAGGGCAAGACAGAGGGGCATAGAGACAGGGCAAGACAGAGGGGCATGGAGACAGGGCAAGACAGAGGGGCATAGAGACAGGGCAAGACAGAGGGGCATGGAGACAGGGCAAGACAGAGGGGCATAGAGACAGGGCAAGACAGAGGGGCATGGAGACAGGGCAAGACAGAGGGGCATGGAGACAGGGCAAGACAGAGGGGCATGGAGACAGGGCAAGACAGAGGGGCATGGAGACAGGGCAAGACAGAGGGGCATGGAGACAGGGCAAGACAGAGGGGCATGGAGACAGGGCAAGACAGAGAGAGGGGCATGGAGACTGGGCAAGGCAGGACAGAGGGTATAGAGACTGGGCAAGAAAGACAGAGGGGCATGGAGGCAGGGCAAGAAAGACAGAGGGGCATGGAGACTGGGCAAGACAGGACAGAGGGGCATGGAGACTGGGCAAGACAGAGGGGCATGGAGACAGGGCAAGTCGGAACAGAGGGCATGGAGACTGGGCAAGACAGAGGGGCATGGAGACTGGGCAAGAAAGACAGAGGGGCATAGAGACAGGGCAAGACAGAGGGGCATAGAGACAGGTAAGACAGAGGGGCATGGAGACAGGGCAAGACAGAGGGGCATAGAGACTGGGCAAGACAGAGGGGCATAGAGACAGGGCAAGACAGAGGGGCATAGAGACAGGGCAAGACACAGGGGCATGGGGACAGGGCAAGACAAGACAGAGGGGCATGGAGACAGGGCAAGACAGGACAGATGGGCAGGAACACGGGGCAAGAAAGACAGAGGGGCAGGAACACGGGGCAAGAAAGACAGAGGGGCAGGAACACGGGGCAAGACCGAGGGGCAGGAACATGGGGCAAGACCACGACAAAGGGTCAGGGAGATAGGGCAAAACAGAGGAAGGGGCAGGGATGCCAGAGCCAGAGGAAAACTCAAGTCTTCATGTCTGGGAAGACTCCAAGATTGACCAGACTCTATTCTTGGGCAGGCGCGCTTTGACCGTCCCAGCGGAAAATCCCCCACCGTCACTCGGTCGCCATCTTTGCCAGAGGCAATCTTTCTCCACTTAGCTTGGACGCTCACTGGGCGGAAAGTGTTGACATAGATAGAGGGCGGCAGCACTGAGTCACAGACTGTGGCAAGGCGCTGTCCACTCCCTGGGTAGACGCGGTGCCAGGAATCAAAGACCGCGGCATCCGTGTCTGCTTGCCATTGGCACCACCATTCCCTGCCATCACGCCTTCGCCCTCTTAGTCTGTGGCGACCTCGGCTGCAACTGGAGACGGCGTGTCTTCGATGTATTCGTCCTTGGCACGCAGGCCTGACGTATGTAAAGGGACAGCTGTCCACTTCTCTGGGTGCCGAGCCGTCAGGGAGAGGGAAAAAAGGGAGAGAAACGCAAGGACAGAGATGGATCGGATGAAAGGGAGAGGACAGACACAGGGAGAGGTGGTAAGGGGAGACGGCAGTCGGGGAGAGATAATGCAGCAATGAATGCCTCCCTCAGCAGGATGACTTTGCTGCAGGGTGTATGAATGTTGAAGCAGGCGGAGAAGAATGGAAGCCAAATGGAATCCGCGCTACGTGTCAAGACACTAGCATGAACGACGTAGGCGTCACATAGGATATGCTCTTTTTCAGTAGGTGTGCTTGCATTGACGAATGTGAGCGGGCGGGTTTTCAGATTCAATTTTGCATGTAAAGATTGCAGTCGGTAATGAGCACAGGATCAGAAAGTTGCACCCATTGCACGATGATTACATCTTGCTGTAACTTTCTCCGAAAAGTTATGTAATGAGAGTGGCTTTACGCGGACCAAATCTCCTCATCGTGATCCTTCAAAATGCAGCGCTTTCCAAGTTAGAAGTCCCTAACTAGTGCGGTTAGATCCGTTGTAGCTGTTGTTGTCACAGTGGTTATTGTCGCCGTCGCCATCGGCGTTGTTCTTGACGTTATCGTTGTCGACGTCGTCGTCGTTGTTGTTAATGGAAGTAAGAGAGGGGGGAGAGAACGAGGACACCGACAGGTAGGCAGGCAGGCAGGCAGACAGGCAGGCAGACAGACAGACATACAGACAGGCAGGCGGGCAGGCAGGCAGGCAAGCGGACGGACGGACAGACGGACGGATGGACAAACGGACGAACAGAAATACAGACGGACAGATGGACGGACGGACGGAAGGACGGACGGACGGACGGACGGACGGACGGACGAAAGGACGAACGAGCAGACAGACATACAGACGGACAGACGGACGGACAGTCGCACGGACGGATGGACAAATGGGCAAAGACAAAAGGACCGAGGGAGAGGGGAGGATTTGGAGTGAGGGGTAAGGATGGAATCAGCGACAGAAAAAAAGCACGTGTAGATAGACGGTCGAACGAGAGCGGAGACAGGTAAGTAGACACTGTCTCTGAGGGAGTAAGCGAAAGCAATACCGAAAACTCCCACAGCCCATGGATCTTGGACGTACAACACATGCTGACTAGACACTGCACAGTCATGGCTGCGTTCACACGAGTCGTTACAGAAAGACGCGTTCACACACGACAGTGCACACGACAAGCTGCAGCTCCAAGACATTGTTACACTGTCCAGCCCCAGGCGGCAGTCGTGTGCCCCCTCCACAGACAAAGGCGCCACGTGATCAGCCACCCAGACTCCGTCCCGTCCTCCCCCGCGTGCGTCCCGCTGTCTTCACCCTCCTTGCCTGCCTGTCTGGCCTGTGTCGGGCCCGCCCTCCACCCCCCACGCCCATGCTGTAGTCCTAATTAAAACACGGCACTGGAATTACGTGGTCACATATTGGTCTAACCTTTCACCCGGAACCTAATCCCATTTCCCATCAGGCACAACCCGCTTCCGGTTGGAGTCGCGTGCCGCGTGCAAGGCACCTCTGTCTCAGTTTCTCTCTCTCTCTCTCTCTCTCTCTCTCTCTCTCTCTCTCTCTCTCTCTCTCTCTCTCTCTCTCTCTCTCTCTCTGTGTGTGTGTGTGTGTCTGTCTGTCTGTCTGTCTATCTGTCTGTCTCCCTCTCTCTTTCTCTCTGTGTCTCTCTCTATGTCTCTCTTTATGTCTCTCTGTCTCTTTGTCTCTGTCTCTCTCTCTGTCTCTCTCTGTGTCTCTCTCTGTCTCTCTCTCTGTCTGTCTCTTTCTCTGTCTCTCTCTGTCTCTTTCTCTGTCTCTGTCTGTCTCTATCTCTCTCTCTGTCTCTCTCTCTGTCTCTCTGTCTGTCTCTCTCTGTCTCTCTCTGTCTCTCTGTCTCTCTGTCTCTCTCTCTCTCTCCCAAACGACATGGTTTTTGGAGACACGGGACAATTCCCCCTCTGTGTGAATGCTCAGATCAGAAGTATCAAGTACTGGTAAAAAATTCTGAAAAGGGATGAAAGCAGACTCCCGAACAAGGTATACCAAATGATGTTACATACGTCTAAAAATTGTAGACTCTGGACATCCAAGGTGAAAGAAATCTTAAGAGACTGCAACCTTGAACATGTATCGATAGAACAAAGAGTTAATGATGAGACTGCATTGTTGAGAAATCTGAGAGACAGGCTGACGAGGTGATGTTTCGAACTCTGGAAAGGAAGAGTGTTAAGTAGCCAGATATATTCTTTCTACAGACAATATAAAGACTCAAGTATGACTGAACAATATCTCTACGACATAGGAAAAAGTATTCAGAGTTATTTACGTACGTTTTCGCATGTACATCACTGCATTGTACATCCATAAGCTAAGATATATGACAGAAGAGACAGAAAAATTATGTCCTCCATGCAGAGAAAAGAGGGAGACGGAGGAGTATTTTCTTCTCTGTTGCCCCACATTGTGCGATTTAAGGGAACGCTATATATTTCCACATCTAGATCTAAATTGTCAAAGTCCAGTGAAATAATTGTTGGCATCTAACCGAATGTACATCATAAGAGCGACAAGTACATATCTATACGGAACCTTCAGGCGCGGACAGGAAGCACTGGAGTCTACAGAGCACGACTGTTGTTTTTCTGAACTAGTATTTGGCTATTTCTATGTGCATTTGTCCCTGCATGTTAAAGTCGTTTACTGTAAGTGAGTGTAACACTTGAAAAGGGCCGGTGGCCTTATCAATAAACTTGTTCGTTCTCTCTCTCTCTCTCTCTCTCTCTCTCTCTCTCTCTCTGTGTGTGTGCGCGCGCGCGCGCACTCAGGCTGCGGCCGTCCGTACCAGATGGCAGGGAATTTGCCTAATTCTTGTTTTCTCCCCCCTTCCGCTCTCCACAATTAGGCCTTGATTAATATTCTCTTCTCCCTCTTTTTTAAAACGGTGGCACGCTCAGTTTGGGTTTGCATAATGGTAACTGCGAATTAATATTCTCCTGGCTGTGGCCAGACGGCGCTCCCAGTCGGGAGCGGGGTGGGCGTCCCTGGCGTCCCTCGTGTAAGCGAACAGCGCGCTTTTTTGTGTGCGTAATAGCTTTCGGGAAAGAAGAAGAAGAAGAAGAAGAAGAAGAAGAAGAAGAAGAAGAAGAAGAAGAAGAAGAAGAAGAAGAAGAAGAAGAAGAAGAAGAAGAAGGAAGAAGAAGAAGAAAGAAGGACGTAGAAGGAAGGAAGAAGAAGAAGAAGAAGAAGAAGAAGAAGAAGAAGTACCCTCTCCAAACTGGGTATTTAAACACAAATCTACTTGAATGAATGAATGAATGAATGAATGAATGAATGAATGAATGAATGAATGAATGAATGAATGAATGAATGAATGAATGAATGAATGAATGAATGAATGAATGAATGGGGTTTTACGGCCTATCAGACTTCGAAGACTTAATAAAGACATTGACTATACATTTACTCGAGCTGTTTGGAGAAAGATATTTCTTCAGCCTGTTATGAACTGCTAGAGAGCAGTGGCAGGTTTATGTTCATCCCTATCCTACTGGGGTTTACTTGACGTAATTGTGGAGATTTGAAAATGTGGTTGCATCATTAAGAAACATCCCTTAATTTTGAAGACCGCCGCCTTCATTGGGCGTTGTGGTTGCTATGGAATCCTGAACCAAACTGATTTCCTACGGCTTTGCCTGTGATCCATCCCCAAATTTATCTGAATCAACGTCAAGAGGAGTTACGAAGGTGAGATGGAGGATTCCAAAAATATCACGCCAACGATGTGGACAATTTTAAGAAACTGCTTGTTCCTTCCGAGCAGGCAGCGTGCAGTGCCACAAAGACGCAGTTGTCGGTTCTATGCTAGTGGTTAAAAGAATGTGAGTGCGATGAATAGTGAACGATTTTGTGAAAAGACAAAAATAATTTAATATAAGTAGACAAATGAGTGAAGAAAATCCCCTTTGTCGTGTAAAAACGGAAGAATTATCAGTACAGTGATTACTTTGACACATATCTAATTATGGTGAGCATCCTGCTGAATCTTGTGATTAAAGCACAAGAACAAACACCTCAAAAGTGGCGTCTGACAACGAGTGAATAAGTTGCGGTGATAGCTTAACAAAACTTGCTTTGCAATTTCCGAGCACTTTTTGCTTCCAATCTTTTCCGCGCTTTTTGCCACCACGGCTCCGTTTGGCCGGGCGCGCGGTCTGCGCTTATGACGAATTGATGAGTTGTAAAATCGCTGAGAGGTTATGAAAAACGGGGAGATGAAACTATTAGCGCCATCCTGGCCCCTGGCCTCGGTCACTGGATTGGCAGCCAGGCGGACAGCGGGCAACAGAGCGAGAACGTCCGACTCAGCACTGGAACGGCCTTGACTGACGACCGAGGACGTCCTGGGACAAGGTGAGCGATGAATGCAGGTAACTAACTATTAGCGCGCCCTTCCGTAGGCATCAAGCCCTTGTTTACAGACACATAGTTTCACATGTCCACGTGTGTCATTGTGGGGAGAGCTGCATGCAGTGTATGTGGATGTGGGTATGTACGTGTGTCTAGAAGTGTGTCATGTGTGTCAATGTGGTGTGGTGTTTGTGTGTGCGCGCGCGCGTGTGTGTGAGTTTTGTTGTGTGTGTGTATGTATGTGTATGTGTTTGTATGTGCGTGTTTTCGTATGTGTGTGTGTTTGTGTGTGTGTATGTGTGTATGTGTGTATGTGTGTATGTGTGTAAATGCACGCGCGCATGTGTGCGTTTGTTTATGTGTGTGTATGTGTCCGTAAGTGTATGTGTTTTTGTGGTTTGTATGTGGTGTGTGTGTGTGTGTGTGTTTTGGTGTGTGTGTTTGTGTGTGTGTGTGTTTATGTGTTTGTGCGCGCGCGCGTGTGTGTGTGGTGTGTGTGTGTGTGTGTGTGTGTGTTTGTGTGTTTGTGTGCGCGCGTGTGTGTGTGTGTGTGTGTGTGTGTGTGTGTGTGTGTGTGTCAATCAATTTACGAATGATAGCTTGTAATTGTGCAAGACCCATACGTTCATGAATTTATGTTATAAAGGTACAAAGGTTAGGGATGTGAAAGGGACCCTTTAGATTTGCAAATAAAATAATTGATTACTCATCATTATGTTTGTATATTCACATTTACATTGTCAGCGCATTGAAAGAAATATAATTTTGTAAACTCACAATACATCACTCATGCCTAATATTTCGATAGAAAGCTGCTGAAGAGTTCCTAAAGGGAGGCGAATAAAACATCCCGTCTCTGTATCTGTTACGCAAGAGCCTCCTTCTAGAGCTTGTATTTGGAACCCTGGCATCATAGAGTGGAGCCTCTATGGACCCAGGAGGTGAAGACAGTCAGCTGCAGCCCCTCCTGCCTCTGTGACAGAGCTTTTGTTTGTTGGCGGTGCTTTTCTTCAAATCAGCGCAAGTCTCGAGCAGTCGCGTTTTCTCTGCGAGACCTTTTCCGCCTCGGCTCATTGTGGCCCTGCCGCAACACACGCCTGGACAGCTCCGGCAAGAAATTTGAGCTGCGGCTCATCTTTGGCGCTAATGGAACGCTTAAATATTCATAAGCGAGAGGCAAAGCGGCTTTGACGAGGTGGAGTGAAGAAAACAATCGTGAGAGTTTTCCTATGTGACTCATCGAGTTAGGCAAGCCCGCTCTCCGATTTGAGTTTTGAAATTTGCATTGGAGACAACGGCGATTGTAATGGTGGAGAATTCCCGCTTCACCGCTAAGGTCTCGACCTTTGTGCTGATTATGCATTTGGGAGTCTTGACTCAAACTCTCTGGCATTTTTGTGGGACCTAAAGTCGTGGCATGTGAATTGCCATAATGGGCGGTGGAATATTCATAACAGTCTTCTTTGAGAATCGTTTTCATCTTTTTTTTTGGTACTGAAGAAAATATGCGATGCAAATTGTCCAAGGGCTAGCCTGACGATTTGGAGGTCAACAACGAAGCGTTCTATGCATATCTGCGCATGAAAACAACCCAAAAAAGGCTGTGTGTTTTTATTTGTCTGGTATGCTTAGAATGAAATGCTTCGATGTCTTGAAAGGTCACTCGAAAACTATAAGCCGGAAACATCGTTATCACTGAATATCATCGAACGAGAATATCCGGGCCACGCCCACAGCGCTGTACCCAAACACCGTAGTAGAGATTTCGTGTGTGTGTGTGTGTGTGTGTGTGTGTGTGTGTGTGTGTGTGTGTGTGTGTGTGTGTGTGTGTGTTTGTGCGTGCGTGTGTGTATGTGTGTGTTTGTGTTTGTGTGTGCGTCTGTTTGTGTGTGTGTGCGTGTGCGTGTGTGAATGTGTGCGTGCGTGCGTGTGTGTGTATGTGTGTATGTGTGTGTGTGTGTGTGTGTGAATGTGTGTGTGTGCGTGCGTGTGTGTGTATGTGTGTGTGCGTGCGTGAATGTGTGCGTGCGTGTGTGCTGATGCATATATATTTTAACGGTTTCATTCCAGGTAGCTCGGTTAAGAGTCGAGAACCCTGACCATGCCGTCATGCTGCTGTCTTTCCAGTCTGCCGTGCAGCCAAGGAATACAATCATGATGGGGTTGTATTTCACGGTAAATATTGTTGATGGTGATTTCACATCGCAAAGTAACTGTGCGGTACTAATTTTCCACCAGTGTCTTTTGTTTGTCAAATGTGAAAATATCAATGTCATACCATGCTCCGTCGAGCGCTACAGTTTATGAAATTTGCAATCATCGGAAGCAACACTACTTCCGCCACAACAGCTTGCAGAACATCATCTCTGCTACCTCTACCATCGCTACCACCTCTACCACAGCATCTCCACCACCTCTACCTCCACCATGAGCATTACCATATCCATCTCCCACTACTACTTTCATCTCCAATACCACTTCCATCTCTACTACCACCTCCATTTCCACTACACATCCGCCATTCCCACCATGAGCACCACCACATCCACCATTCCCACCATGAGCACCACCACATCCACCATTCCCACCATGAGCACCACCACATCCACCATTCCCACCATGAGCACCACCACATCCACCATTCCCACCATGAGCACCACCACCATCCGCCCCACCTCCAAAACAACCACCAGTATCTCCACCACCACATCCACCATTCCCACCATGAGCACCACCACATCCACCATTCCCACCATGAGCACCACCACATCCACCATTCCCACCATTCCCACCACCACCATCCGCCCCACCTCCAAAACTACCACCAGCATCTCCACCACCTCCACTTCCACCTTGAGCGCTACCACCTCCATCTCTGCTAACATCTCCACCATCACCACTATTAGCACCACTACCATCTCCCCCACAGCCTTCGACACTTTTGCCAACATCTCCGACACTACCATCAGCGTTACGAAGATTACTACCAGGGCCTCTATTGTCTTCACTACCACTCCACAACCTCGGTACCTTCAATGCCACCAGCTCCGCGAACCATTCCTTGTCACGGTGTATCGCAAGACTGTTGCTGTTATGAGGGGAGTTCAGGAGGCTCAGTGATTCTCAGCGCTGCACAGCGCTTGCGCCGTGAAACGGCTTGTTCAGGACGTGCAGCGCTACAAAGCTCCGAATCACATGCAGCGCTTTGCAGCGCTACGCGTCCTGAACAAGCCGTTTCACGGCGCAAGCGCTGTGCAGCGATTTTAATCGCTGCGCGTCCTGAACAAGCCTCTGGATTGGAAATAAATGTTATCATGAATGTCGTTGTTGTCCTCGTCGTCGACGTCGTCATCTTTCATTACGTTGTCGTACTCTTCCAGTGTTAGTTCTTACTCAAATTTCACTTGACCTCTGTTAGATTGTCAACCCAGAGCATCTGTCGCGTACGTCTGCCTGAAGGTTGGGGGAAGGAGTTGAGCCACCGGGTTTCCTTACACGAGTTGTGAAAGGCGAACCGCTTTGGAAGTTGAGACCTAACTTGCTTCAACTCCAACCGGTTCTACTGAGTGGGTAGTCAATGGCATTACATGGCCCACACAGATTGATGGGTCGTAAAACTCAATTCCATTCATTCATTTATTCATTCATTTATTCATTCCGTCATTATTTTCTTGACCCATATAAATTGTCGGTACATGTTAAAGAAACTGAGACAGTTCTTGTTGTGATGACTATTGGCAGTAACTGTGTGGTGGGGTGAAGTAAACCAGCTGTCCTCCTTGTCATCCCATGCCATCAGAAGCAGTGTTTAGAATTCATTATCAATCTTTAGAACTGGGGAAATGCGACACGTGTAGTTTGTTTATTCAGGACTAATGTTTCTATTCGGACATAGCAGGTTGAAGTCCCTCTGTCTGATTTGAGATCCTGGGAACCTCAAACGCGGTCCACTCTATAACTTGAGACCCACGCAGTGGACGAGGGAAACAGAATAACTGCTGGACGCTTGTAAAATCTGAGAGAGTTGGCTCTGGTCAGCCGGAGAGTGAGGAATGATGCATTAAAGAGATCTGAGTCCTGAAGACTAGACTCGGGTTGTTTGTCCGCTTCCGGTTGTTCCTCTCATGCCCATTAGGGTCGGTCTTCCCCCGCCACGCGCTGGACCGCACTTGCAAGACTTGCGGATGTCTTAGTGAGGGTGGATGTCTATTTCAGGATAGATGTCTTTATCAGGGGTCTGCACCAGCATGGCTGTCGTATTAGTGCGGCTGTTTCGAATGGGACTTGTCAGCTTCGACACCTTGCGCCCGACCTGCACGGGAACATTGACGAGTCGAATTTCATTGTGACTTGCCCATGTATAAAGCAACCATCCTCCCGTTTTACAGACGAAAAGAGTTCAGCCGTTTGAAAAAGAGAGAGAGAGAGAGAGAGAGAGAGAGAGAGAGAGAGAGAGAGAGAGAGAGAGAGAGAGAGAGAGAGGAAGGGGGGATGGAGGGTCGAATTTTTATCCGCTAACATCACGACTTGGGTGTTACTTCCACCTGTCACGTGACGCAGTGCCCGGATGTAGTGACAAATGGTGGATATGACTGTGGCGGGCGGGCAGATAAAGAGGCAAGCAGACTTTCGAATAGGGGAGAGGGGTGGTGGGTGGGTGGAGGTGTCAGGGGAGGGGGCTCATTTCCTGCGCGCCTGTCACGGCCGAGTGTGGACAAGTTTTTATCAACTCCATGACCTTTGCTGATCGGCACGCGGTGAATGCCACGACACGACGGCCCAGGGGTTGGGAAGGTGGGCAGGGGCAAGGGGGTGAATGGGGGAGAGGTAAGAGAAACTGAATGTTGGCGAGTGGTAGTGGAAATAGTAGATCATTATTGTGACACGTGGAAATGAAGAGAAGTGAAGATTGAGGATGGCGGACAGGAATGGGAACGACCTGGCCGACTGGTCAATTTCACCTGTGGGTTTGGGGGCGAAGAATCGACCCCCCTGTAAGTTTGGGGGGTAAGAATAGACCCCCTGTGGATTTGAGGGTAAGAATTGATCTCCCTGTGGGTTTGGGATTAGGACTCGCCTCCCTTGTGGGTATGGGGGGTAAGATTTTACCCCTCTGTGGATTTGGGGGTTAGATTTTATTCCCCCGTGGATTTGGGGGTAAGATTGTATCCCTTTGTGGGTGTGGGGGTAAGAATTGACACCCCCATGGGTTTGGGGGTAAGAATTGACCCCCCCTGGGTTTGGGGGTAAGAATTGACCCACTACGTCTCTCCGCACGTTTCGTAAGAGGCGAATAACTATGGAAATCATGACTCGACTTATTCTGACGAGGATTTAATAACCTCTGATAGCCCGTAAAACTTCATCCATCCATCCATGTATCCATCCGTCCGTCCATCCATCCATCATCCATCCATCATCCATCCGTCCGTCCATCCATCCATCATCCATCCATCATGCATCCGTCCGTCCATCCGTCCATCATCCATCCATCATCCATCCATCCGTCCGTCCGTCCGTCCGTCCGTCCGTCCGTCCATCCATCCATCCATCCATCCATCCATCCGTTCATCCGTCCATCCATCCATTCATCCGACCGTCCATCCATCCATCCATCCATCTATCCATCCATCCATCATCCATCCATCTATCCATCCATCCGTCCGTCCGTCCATCCATCCATCCATCCATTCATCCATCCATCCGTTCATCCGTCCATCCATGCATCCATGCATCCATCCATCCATCCATCCATCATCCATCATCCATCATCCATCCATCCACCTGTCCATCCATCATCCATCCATGCATGCATCCATCCATCCATCCGTCCGTCCGTCCGTTCGTCAACCCGTCCATCCATCAATCCATCCATCCATCCATCCTACCATGCCTGCATCATCCATCCATACATCCATCCATCCATCCGTCCATCCATCCATCCACCCATCTTGGCAAAGAACATAAAAGCGGAGGCGTGGGATGAAGGCCTGGCGTAGGTACTCGGATCCTGTGTTTGCGTTGTTGTTGTTGTTGTTGTTGTTTTGCACATAGAGGATGTCTTTTGCGACAGCTGCGGAGGATCGAAGAAAATTAACTGGAGTGGAGGCTGTGGGTTGTGGTGAAATAATCGTTATGCCAGGTCATTTGCGTGACGCCATGAGACGCTAACGAACAGAGACCTTGACACCACATGCAAAACGACGTGGGACTCGATGCGGCGAGTTTGTTTCCGCCTGTCCTCTAGTTACCAGAGCGCAGTGAGCATGGGCTAAGGGTGCGTGCTAACTGGTCGAAGCTTCGGTCCACTACACCGAAGTTTCGACTTCGCGTAAGTGATGCAGGAGAGTTGTCGAGCGTCCGAAGTTTGTAGCAGACGTCGGTTATTGTGTATTTCGAAGTCCTGTATGCATTGTAAACTTGGACAAAGTAGTCCGAAGTTGCCTCCTGATTGGTCCTGTAAGATGCTTCTTTTGTCTGGGAGTCACGGAAAGTCTAGACTGTTATCTTTACAGTCGAATCCACTTCGGCCACTTCGTATGCAGCAGTCCCCGAACACAAGTTCGCCCAGTCCACTTCGGCCTGAGTTCATTTCGGCTACGCCAATGAGAACAGACCTTGAACATCATAGAGAGAACTGTTAATTGAACATCATATCGCCACACACTGAGAGTACTGTTTATTGAACACCATATCGCCACACACTGAGAGTATTGAACACCATATCGCCACACACTGAGAGTACTGTTCATTGAACACCATATCGCCACACACTGAGAGTATTGAACACCATATCGCCACACACTGAGAGTATTGAACACCATATCGCCACACACTGAGAGTACTGTTCATTGAACACCATATCGCCACACACTGAGAGTACTGTTCATTGAACACCATATCGTCACACACTGAAAGCATTGAATACCATATCGCCACACACTGAGAGAATTGAACACCATATCGCCACACACTGAGAGTATTGAACACCATATCGCCACACATTGAGTGTAAATACTGTTTATTGTTGGCACAGTTTTCTCGCTGGACAACACAAACTCGTGCTATCTCTGCACTTTACATTTTCTCGACTTGCACTGCTTAAAAGTTACTGTATCAGGATGAGATCTTGACAAAACATAATCCCGTTCTCCACGTTTTATTCTGAGCTATTCCTTGCTGGTGGTGCAGCAGTCACGTGGTCTCTGCAGCAAAGTAAGGCAACAGTTCAGCCTGTGCGCCTGCATATCTGCCTTTGACATCATGGCACTTGGCATTTGCCTTCATTCTGGTCTTGCATGACCTGTAGATTAGAACTCTTGTGGCATGGGGGTAAATAAACTGAATAAGTCTTTGCCTGTTCTTGAAAAAACTCCAGTGTAGTTTTGTGCACACACGACATTGAGGCAATTCATGGTAATGCACATGGGTTTGTGCATGATGAGGATGCGTGAACTGCAAACTAAATCGCATGGTTTACATGCTATTATTGCTTTTGACTTTCTCCTCCTCTTCTTCCTCCCCCACCCACCCCACCTCTGCCCCCTCCCCCTTTCTCTCTCTCTCTCTCTCTCTCTCTCTCTCTCTCTCTCTCTCTCTCTCTCTCTCTCTCTCTCTCTCTCTCTCTCTCTCTGTTCGAGTCGGTCATTATATGGTGCAGGAGGAAACTCCCCTACACGTGCGTTTGTTACTAAGATCAATGTGAGACGGGTAAAACTTTGTCACAGTGCCGAAGAGCTCACTGTCCACCAAACTTTGTCTGTATCCCTCAATCACTCTGTGACACGGGCTGTTATCGTAACTTGACCCAGATGTGTCGCCCGGGAGTTCATTTTGCCCTGGCTTTGCACGGCTCAAAAGGGCGACCATCTCATATTCAGCCCTCTGGCGCCTGTCCGGTGCAAGTTGAGCAGTCTGTGGAGAGTACGGAGGACGGGAAACGGGGAACGACATCATCAGACGACAGGGTGTGTCGCCGTCGACATGAGGTAGAAGGGCGACGCTGGAGCTGATTTAATAAGCATTGACACTGAAGAGGAGTCACCACCACTCATCCATCTTTCTCACCCTCCATGTTTGCTTAATGTCTTGTTTCCACCCTGGCAGAAGCACGTGACCAATGTGGGTGCACGGTGAAGTCGTGGGTGACACATTTTATCCAATTCAGCTCAACGTGTTCTCATTTCGCTGTCCGTTGATCATCCTTTGAGTCTTTTGTTGTTGTTGTTGTTGCTGCTGTTTTGTGTTTTGAGTTTGTGCTTTTTTTGGTGCAACGGCAACGTAATAAATGTTGCCTTGTCGGATAATCACGAACTAAACATTATGATGCGGAAGTTATGATCTCCAAAGCACAACAGGAAACGTATCGAGGGCGCCTTTTAAGCAAAAGGTTTCTGGCAGCCCGTCGTTTTCCGCCCCATCATCTACCCATCTCCCATCCCTACCAACGCTGTAATGTGTAGTCGTCCTGATTTTCTCTATCTCTTGAAACAGTGAACGGCAACGAAAAGTCAGCTGATGTTCCATCTGTTAGACAACAGTGACCGTGGAATTGGTTTTGTATGTAAACACTGCGTCCCCACGGGTTTTGCCGCAAAACAATTACGCCTTTTCTTTGCCCGACAACAACGGGGCACATTTGCTTTCATATGTTCGTGGATATGACACCCCAAACCCCGACTCCCATTTTGATTTTACGTTGTAGAATGCATCGTGTTATAATACGACATGCGAAGATACTTCTTAAAAGCCCGCATCGGAAATGACCATGTGCATATTTCCATGATAATGTTTTTCTCTGGATCGTGTCCACATCGGGCGCAACGTGACAAGGCGTGGCGCGCACCTGTTGCAAGACTTGGGACCAGAAGTGTGACGTCATGTGACACTAGGCTGACAGGTCGACGACAGAACGCGGACCTCCACTTGCCATCACGTCGCAACCTTTGGACAGGAGCTCCCTCCCCCCCTCCAGCTTTCCGTATTGAATTGTCACTCAAATTTGTCCTGCAACCCCATGCACGCTGGTACTCTTTCTTGCAAGAAAACTACCCTGTCGGAGACGGTGACAGGCGAGTGAGTGCAGAAAGGCAAAACAGTAATGCAGCATTTTAGGAACAGCAGATATGGACACCGAAGGAGCGACACCAAAGCACAAGCAAATTACATGCACATCAACACATAAACAGCAGTACATGCACATCAACACATACACATCAATGCATAAACAGCAGTACATGCACATCAACACATACACATCAATACATAAACAGCAGTACATGCACATCAACATATACACATCAATACATAAACAGCAGTACATGCACATCAACACATACACAGCAATACATAAACAGCAGTACATGCACATCAACATATACACATCAATGCATAAACAGCAGTACATGCACATCAACACATACACATCAATGCATAAACAGCAGTACATGCACATCAACACATACACATCAATACATAAACAGCAGTACATGCACATCAACACATACACAGCAATACATAAACAGCAGTACATGCACATCAACACATACACATCAATACATAAACAGCAGTACATGCACATCAACATATACACATCAATACATAAACAGCAGTACATGCACATCAACACATACACATCAATGCATAAACAGCAGTACATGCACATCAACACATACACATCAATACATAAACAGCAGTACATGCACATCAACACATACACATCAACACATAAACAGCAGTACATGCACATCAACACATACACATCAATACATAAACAGCAGTACATGCACATCAACACATACACATCAATACATAAACAGCAGTACATGCACATCAACATATACACATCAATACATAAACAGCAGTACATGCACATCAACATATACACATCAATACATAAACAGCAGTACATGCACATCAACATATGCACATCAACACATAAACAGCAGTACATGCACATCAACACATACACATCAATACATAAACAGCAGTACATGCACATCAACATATACACAGCAATGCATAAACAGCAGTACATGTACATCAACACATACACATCAATGCATAAACAGCAGTACATGTACATCAACACATACACATCAATACATAAACAGCAGTACATGTATATCAACACATACACAGCAATACAGACTCAGCAATACAGACGCAGCAAAACGTACACATCAACACATACACAGCAACACATACACAGCAACACATACACAGCAACACATTCACAGCAACGCATACACATCAATACATACACAGCAACACATAAAAATCAACACATACACGGCAACACATACACAGCAACACATACACAGCAACACATTCACAGAAACACATTCACAGAAGCACATTCATAGCAACACATACACAGCAACATATACACAGCAACACATACACAGCAACACATACATAGCAACACATTCACAACAACACATACACACCAACACATACACAGCAACACATTCACACCAACACATACACAGCAACACAGACACATCAATACAGACACATCAATACATCCACATACACAGCAACACATACAACAAAAATGCATACACAGCAATACATACACATCAACACAGACACATCAATACATCTACGTACACAGCAACACATACACAGCAACATATACACAGCAACACATACACATCAAAACATACACAGCAACACATACCAAAAACAATGCATACACAGCAATACATACACAGCAACACATACACATCAAAACAAACACATCAACACAGACACATCAATACATCTACGTACACAGCAACACATACAACAACAATACATACACAGCAATACATATACAGCAACACATACACAGCAACACATACATAGCAATATAGAGAGCATGAAGACACGGCAGTGGACAGCAACACATACACAGCAACACAGAGAGCATGAAGACACGGCAGTGGATTGCAACACATACAACAAAAATGCATACAAAGCAATACATATACAGCAATACATACACAGCAACACATTCATAGCAATACAGAGAGCATGAAGACACGGCAGTGGACAGCAACACATACACAGCAACACATTCATAGCAATACAGAGAGCATGAAGACACGGCAGGGGACAGCAACACATACACAGCAACACATACATAGCAATACAGAGAGCATGAAGACACGGCAGTGGACAGCAACACATACACAGCAACACATTCATAGCAATACAGAGAGCATGAAGACACGGCAGTGGACAGCAACACATACACAGCAACACATTCATAGCAATACAGAGAGCATGAAGACACGGCAGTGGACAGCAACACATTCACAGCAACACATTCATAGCAATACAGAGAGCATGAAGACACGGCAGTGAACAGCAACACATACATAGCAACACATACATAGCAATACAGAGAGCATGAAGACACGGCAGTGGACAGCAACACATACATAGCAATACATACATAGCAATACAGAGAGCATGAAGACACGGCAGTGGATTGCAACACATACACAGCAACACATTCATAGCAATACAGAGAGCATGAAGACACGGCAGTGGACAGCAACACATACACAGCAACACATTCATAGCAATACAGAGAGCATGAAGACACGGCAGTGGATTGCAACACATACACAGCAACACATTCATAGCAATACAGAGAGCATGAAGACACGGCAGTGGACAGCAACACATACACAGCAACACATTCATAGCAATACAGAGAGCATGAAGACACGGCAGTGGACAGCAACACAAACACAGCAACACATTCATAGCAATACAGAGAGCATGAAGACACGTCAGTGGACAGCAACACATACACAGCAACACATTCATAGCAATACAGAGAGCATGAAGACACGGCAGTGGACAGCAACACATACACGGCAACACATTCATAGCAATACAGAGAGCATGAAGACACGGCAGTGGACAGCAACACATACACAGCAACACATACATAGCGCAATACAGAGAGCATGAAGACACGGCAGTGGACAGCAACACATACACAGCAACACATACACAGCAAAACATACACAGCAATACATTCATAGCAATACAGAGAGCATGAAGACCCGGCAGTGGACAGCAACACATACACAGCAACACATACACAGCAACACATACACAGCAACACATTCATAGCAATACAGAGAGCATGAAGACACGGCAGTGGACAGCAACACATACACAGCAACACATTCATAGCAATACAGAGAGCATGAAGACACGGCAGTGGACAGCAACACATACATAGCAATACATACACAGCAATACAGAGAGCATGAAGACACGGCAGTGGACAGCAACACATACACAGCAATACATTCATAGCAATACAGAGAGCTCGAAGACACGGCAGTGGACAGCAACACATACACAGCAACACATACACAGCAACACATACATAGCAATACAGAGAGCATAAAGACACGGCAGTGGACAGCAACACATTCATAGCAATACATACATAGCAATACAGAGAGCATGAAGACGGCAGTGGACAGCAGTTGGAGACGTCAATGGAGGACAACAATACAATGACAACTACGCAAGCACAGCAATACAGACACTTTCAACGCAGGTGGAGACAGCAATATACATGGACAAGTCGGGATAAGAACAGACTCATCGCGACTCCCCACGCGGTGGAGACAGCAATATACATGTACATGTCGGGATAAGAACAGACTCATCGCGTCTCCCCACGCGACCCCCTGAGGGTTGGGGGTCAGAACAGAATCATCGCGTCTCCCCACGCGATATACATGTACATGTCGGGATAAGAACAGACTCATCGCGACTCCCCACGCGGTGGAGACAGCAATATACATGTACATGTCGGGATAAGAACAGACTCATCGCGTCTCCCCACGCGATATACATGTACATGTCGGGATAAGAACAGACTCATCGCGTCTCCCCACGCGATTCGTTACATCGCGTCTCCCCACGTGATTCGTTACATCGCGTCTCCCCACGCGATTCGTAAGAGACGAATAACTAGAGAAATCCTTACTTGACTTGCTCTTACTCTTAACTACATGTAGTTCGAGTGATGTGGCGATCAATGGCCTCACCTGCGAAGGCTGATAGGTCAATAAACTCCAGTCATCCATCTACAGGCAGATTTGAGCGGAGTTTCCCAAAGGACAGCGATTCATATCAATAGGTATCAAAAACATTCAAGTGCTAGCGTTCGAGGCGAACGTTCGCGTTGACAGGTTCGAGTCCAATTTTTTTTTTTTAAAGATCCGCGAGCGCTTCCTGCCAGCGCTCCTTCGAATATTTCGATAGCTTCTAACAAGGCTTCGCTTTCCTCTGGTAAACGGAACTTTGATTAGACAGGTTTCCAAGCCGGGTAGGCAAGCCGCGCATTCGGGGTATCTGGGGTCAGAACCACGTGTCACGGAGCGGATATAGGGGCAGCCCCCTCACCTCACAGCGCTCCATCACAGGGGTGCCAGTCTGCTGGCAGTCGCGGCGTCCAACCGGCACACCTTCCCGTCAGCCCCTGCAACTAACAGCAAGTGAATAGATTACGCAAATACGACAGGAAATGATTTTGTGTTGAGCCAGTGTCTCATATTTCCATATTAAATTTGTACACATTGTCATTCATTGTTGCCGTTCACTGAAGAATTCTCGCACAACAAATATCATGATCCAGTAAGTAAAGTCGTGTATGTCTGTATGGAGATCCGGAAATCTGCCCTCAATATCATGATCCAGTAAATAAAGTCGTGTATGTCTGTATGGAGCTCCGGAAATCTGCCCTCAATAGCTGTCCACGAGACGTCGCTGCTGTGAAGACGTGGGGCAAAATTCGTCACAGAAAATCATTTTAAACGCACATGCGTATTTGTGATTTAATGCAACACATCGCCACCTCGCTTCCCTCTGCTGCTCAGGCGTGCGGCGCCACCAGGTGGCTGTTACAAGAGATGCCTACATTCCTGACAGCAAAACTATTTCCACTTTTCAAAAAAAAATATGTGCCTGTTGTCGCCTAGCGAGCTCCATCAAATTTCCTCACTGGCCCCCTCCCCCCCCCCATCCAATTCCACCCCTCCCTCCCCCTCCCTCCCCCATCCAATTCCACCCCTCCCCCCCCCCCTCCCCCATCCAATTCCACCCCTCCCCCCCCCCCCTCCCCCATCTAATTCCACTCCTGCCCCCTCCCCTTCTCTCCCCCATCCAATTCCATCCCTGCCCCCCCCTCCCCATCCAATTCCGTCCCTGCCCCCCCCTCCCCATCCAATTCCATCCCTGCCCCCCCCCCCCTCTTCTCTCCCCCATCCAATTCCACTCCTGCCCCCCCCCCCCTTCTCTCCCCCATCCAATTCCATCCCTGCCCCCCTCCCCATCCAATTCCATCCCTGCCCCCCCCCCCTCTTCTCTCCCCCATCCAATTCCATCCCTGCCCCTCCCTGCTCCCCCAGCCAATTCTACCCCAGCCCCCCCCCCCCCTTCTCTCCCCCATCCAATTCCACCCCTGCCCTACCCACCCCCTCCCCCTCCTACCATCTCCTCCGCTACTTTTATAGGCACCCCGCTTTTCTCACCTTGCACTACCTTGCCTCTCGACCTTTAACCTCGCTGCCACCCAGCTGTGCCAGGTATTCCAAACCCGGGTCGACATATCTGACCACAATATGCGTTGCAGGGTAGATATGAAAACGGGGTGGAAATTAATGGGGGTGGGGAAGGGGCGGCTATTACGGGTAGGTAGCGAGGAGACGACCCTGGTTGAAGAGAAATCACTCACGGCGCCTCAGCCTGCTGTCTCTAAGTGATTTGTTCCCCACCCTGACGTGGGTACAAAGACCTCACGCCACCCGGATCGCCGGCCACCCTGGCAGCCCTCTCCTCGGGTTGACTTAAGCCTGCCCAAAGCCACCCGTAAGTGGAGTTTTCTGCTCTAAATTCCCCCCACCTCACAAGGCCTATGCGAGGAGGCAAGGCAGAGGAAAAGAGAAGATAAGGAGAGAGGAAAACTCCCATCTACAATCTCTCTCCCCTTTCCCCTTATCAAATAAAATGTGTTACATCGCTGTGTTAGGAAAGTGCAATTTCAAAATTAGAGAGGTTCACAGAAGCCCGCTAGTTTCACAGCGGATCTTTTCAAACAAGACAATATAAACCTTGAATGGCTGGTTTGTCAAGAAAGTTATGAGAGACTTGATAATCATTCAGATTATGCACAGCACCAGTTTCACTTTCCATCAGAGAAGAAGTATTTCTACTCACCGCACCAACGTTTTCAGCTACAGAAAATTACATTGACCACAGTTTCATGTTATCTTATTACACGGATCACATTGCAAAATTGGAAGTATTTGGTTTTCCGATCGTATGTGAACATTTTAATCCTTTCCTTACTTGTTTGCTACCACCGTCAAAGTTCACTCGAAGCAAACGTATTCCCCTTCCTCAACGGTCATGTCTCAATCTTCGTGCCCCAGGTAATCTCTCAACGGACTGCTCATTTGCCAGACTGACATTTCACACGCTGTCTCCCTTCATTCTCGTCATGGTACACAGTTTCCTTGGCAGGGATGAGAGGGGCTGTGAAGGAAGATCAGGCACTAATTGACACCTTAAGCAACATTATTTCTGACACCAATATTATTGTGTTGCAGGAACAACTTGCTGGGGGCGGCGAGGCTTCAAATCACCAGGCGAACGCATAAGAACATTATGAGATTTGCTTCAGGCATGAGATATCGTGTGCTGGTGAATATCCTGCCTGAGTCAGACGCAGACGGTCTGTGCTGATTGTCCTGTCACGACAAAAACATGGCCGCAGCCCACGACAGGTTTGATCCAGGCGACACTTCTCACTCCTGGAGGCGAGAGGACGGGAGGGATGAGTGAAGGACAATGGCGTATGTCAGGGGCTGCATGACAAATGTCCCAATGCGGTCAGGGTGCGGGGCTTCATGCTGATAGGCGTCGTTGTAATTTGACTGTCGCCTGCACAGGAAGCTACACCCTGCACACGCCCTGGCTGTCTCCACCAGGGCGGAGTGTGCTGACCTCTGACCTGCACGATGGGTACACTTAAACTCTTGTCTTGTCACTTGTCGCGATGTCGGCTCTGGGGGTTGTCGTCAAACGATGTTGCAGTCAATCACACCAAGGGTTCGCAGTTGTATTTTTAAAAAGCATTATTCTATGGAAAGTTAGAAAAAGACAACAACCCAAAAAGTGCGTGTTCGTTCCATGCAATATGTCGTCCTTTCCAATCTTCACAGTTGCTGGCAGTGAATTTTGTGCAGCTGAATAATAATTGAAGAGCGCCTCATGAATTGTTCATGAAGAGAGGAAAACGAGGTCCCTCTTGGGTGAAGAAGTCAGTGAAAGAACGAGGGAGACGCTAGAAACTTCTTTCTTGGAGAATAATGCATAGTTCCCGTGAGTCCTTGAAAGCTCATGAAAACATGAATGCTGACTGAAAAGTTCGTCACATTCGTCTCCTGTTTAGCTGAGCCTTTCGGGTGAATTATAGGAATTGGAAGAAAAATCTAAATAAACAACGGGGACATAGCATCCAAGATTTTATTCATTCACACTCTGTTCATAGAGTCACAATTGAAAATATTATTGTGTTATCGTTTGTCTGCACGGATTGACATCCGTGACGATGGTGAGGGAAATCGAATTGAAGTGAGTTGAATAAACTTTATCTAACATGGGAAATTAAATAATGAGGAGAGGAATGACGTTTACTTGGGCAAGATGTCCTTCATCATGGACGGTGACAAGAAACTTTCCAATACGCTGGGACCTCAGGGAGGAAGTCCCCGTCCTCAAGTGAAAACAGGGGGAAGAAAAAGAGAGGGAACCAAAGAAGAGCGACACTGGTACAGTTCCACCGACAGCAGCACTTCAAAATGCAACACCAAAGGTCGACCAGAAGGAGTCAAGCAAGGAGGCAGGAGGGAAAGGCAATTTGGGGTAGAGAGGGTCGAGTCCAGATGTCTTGGCACGCCTGAGGAATTTTGGGCTGTGGAACTGCTTGCCGTGATGAAAGTTCGTCGGAAAACAAAAAACGTTGATCACGCAACTAACCGAGATTCCAGAACAGTGAACAACTCATGTGAGAGTGTTGAAAAACGAGGCGGTCCTTCAAAAAGCCACATGGACCTCATCGCAGCCTTGAGCTTACCCAAATTAGCAGCGGAAGTGATGTGGAATGCGCGAGTGTCTCAAAGCATGAACCCATCAGTTGACGTCACAGGAGCTAGAGTGAACTTTGCCAAGCCGAGATGAAAGTGTTGACAACGGAGAGAAAAGCTCGATTTATGCAGGCCATACGTGTGACGTCATAATTCTTGTCCGCGCCCAGTCCAACGTTGTTGAGACTTTGAGCCACTTATAATCTGCTTTTAAAAAATCTTTTATTCATGAAATCTAGTCTGTATTTTGATTTGTTTTGAAGTAGGAAAAAGAAGGATAAATTAAAATTACAAACTAGCAGATGTTTCTTTACCCGGAATTTTCATCTCGGACTTCTCGTGAAATTTGGTGGAATTGTGTAAGAAATGGAAGGAAATTAAGAGACCTGAAGACTTGGCCATTGCATGCAAGAACGACAAAATACATTTCGCTGGGACAAAACATGAGGTGAATCATTGAGAGAATTCAATGATCAAATCGAGCAGGTGTAGAATGGCCTTCCTCTGCCTTTGATGGGATATTTCCAAAAACCTTCGCAGTGCGTGCAGGGCTAGACCCAGGGGAAGCATCCCTGTGGACGGGTTGTTTCAGATCTTGTTTGCCTCCAGACCCGTGCTTGCCCTTCCTGTCCGGTCCGACACGGAAAGCCGCGACCTTTCTCCGCGCCGTCTTGCCTTCTCACGCCGAGTGTCCGAGGAAGTCTTCGTCAGCGCGGAACCAAGTCCCAGGACACGGGGGAAATCTGCAGCGCGCTCAAAAAGGCGAAACCCGCCGTTTCCAGAAGCAACGAGTTATGGCACTCTAGCACAGTTTCTTCCTGGATGGAGTCCCAGGGGAGCGGAGTTTCGCTGGCTGCGTCTGAAGGCTGCCAGGTCTGTGTCGATAATCCCGACTGCTTCCTCGCTTTCTCTGGGTGTCTCTCCTCCCTCCCTATCTTTCCAGGCAGTTTCTGAGTAGTCCTGTCTCTTGTTGTGCTGACGAATGGCTTTTCAAACGATTCCCCGGACCAGGGCAGAGGCTGAGGTGAGAAAATTAGGAAGGGGGGCTTTCTGGAGGCGACACCGGCGCGAGGAGCGGGACCCAGGGTGTGGGTCAGGAAGCGCCAAGCTGCCAAAACGCGCCGCCATGACAGCCCCGCCCCAATTACAGGGGGATAAAGCAGCGATCCCGATCTATCGGATTAGTTCCGCTGCAGCCTGGGATGCTGGTAGGCCGGGGGCCAGGGATCCATGCCACATTAGCTGGAGACACCAGAAACAAGGGGAGGGGGTGAGGGACTAGAGAAAGAATAGGGGACAAGGGGAGAAGATGGGGGGGGGGGGGGGGGGGGGGATAGAGAAGAAGTGTCGAAAAGGGGAAGAGCGGGGAAGATAAAGTGGGAAACAAAAATAAGAAGAAGAGACCAAAGCGGGAGGGTGGTGATTCTAGACAGGGATGGGTAGCAAATGGTGGGGGGACAAGGACAGAAGTGGGAAGCAAGGGGAGGGGAAGATGGGGTGGGGAACAAAAGAGAGTGGGGAACCATGGCAGGGGTGGGGATTTTGGAGAAGGGGCAGGGTGCCAAGAGGAGACCCACACACGGAGAGCGGTGTATTGTGGGCAGGGTGTGACCCCAGGGAGATGTCTGGGCCAGGCCGGGTCTGGCTGTTGGTGTTGTGTCTGCCTGCCTCCAGCACGACCACAAGGCGTCCGTATCCAAATGCTGCTCCATACAGGTCTGTTGGTGGTCCGCGTCGTCCGCCATTGAGACTCTCACTCTGCCTCGCTCCGACCTTGTTTTGCTTCCATTCCGCTTAATGGGGGTATTCTATGTGTGAAAAAAGTTGTCATTTTTATAACTGAAAAGAATATATTGTTTTCGAACAAAATCTTCAGAATGCAGAAACAGACTGTTTTTTCTTGCAGCGTTTCATGTATTTGTTTTTCATTCTGCGTAATTTCACTTTTCTCCTTCCTGTCACGTCAGAAAGTAACATGTGGGTTTTTGTCGGGTAGCCGTAAACCCAAAGATTGTCTTCAGTTTGATAATTGATCGTGGCTATCGTAAAGTATTTCCTAAAGTAACACTGAAATACTCCAGCCGGTGATCTGTTTCCTTCGCTCTCTCAGTTCACTTCGTGACTGTTACCTTCATACCTTTCATCACAGAGACCAACACTCCGTGGCGCCCATTCCCAGTACATCGGTGATGAAGTCAGCACACCAAATAACCCAGATCAATCACTTTTATCTAACACGATCTAGGAAAAAAAACACCAACTTTTAATTTAATTTTTAAAAAAGACATTAATCTAGAAGTTGATGGGCGTTCTTTTTTTTCAATGTAAAACATTCTCAGGCGATTCAACAGAAAAGCCAGCAAAAAGAAATAATGGCTGATGAGAGGACTACGACCTGCAGCTGATGTTTTAGTAACTTGTATGCCCAAAGACACAAAAACCTAATTGACGAGTAAGACGTAGCAATTGAATATCCAAATATTTTTTAGAAAATGCAGTGAGTTTTCATCTGTTCATACAGTTTGCTTCCTTTCTGAACACACCTCTGTTGATATTAAAATGGGTAATATTTTTTAATGACGAGACAAAGATTTTCAGAGAATTCCATTCTAACAGGAAGAACTTAGTGTCAGGTGTAAAGTTGCAACGATAGGAAGGACACATGTGGCAAGTAAGACTCTCTTTTTTTTTCTTCATATCAATCTCCACAGAAACTCGCAGATATTTAAAAGCAACACACTTCACACCATGTTTACACGTAGCGATCGTCCTTATCTTCATAATCATCAAATTATTTTAAAGAATAATCAAAATAATCGTCGTCGTCGTCACCGTCACCGTCGTCGTCGTCGTCATCATCATCATCATCATCATCATCATCATCATCATCATCATCATCATCATCATCATCATCATCCCCTTTATCATACCAAAAGACACTGTTCCTCCCGGCCAGGAATAACAACGACGACGATGATCATGATGATGACGACGACGACGATGAAGATGATGATGACGACGACGACGACGATGAAGACGACAATGATGACGATGATGTGAACATGTGAATAGTGCTTTTTTATCTTCAGTGTTTGCTTTGCGACGAATTAAAAACAGTCTACAGTCGGCCAGGGGAAGTCATTTGGACACGAGGTGACGGTTGACAGACAGCCACGTGCGACAGAGGGTGGAGTTTCACGGTGAAGCAGTCAGACACGAGTCGCTGTGACGAAGTCGAGGAATGGGTAGGGGGTGGCCTGGACCTGATGGGGAAGGGAGTGGGAGTGGACTTGGCGAGGTGGGGATGGGAGTGGGGGTGGGCTTGGCGATGTGAGGATGGGGGTGGGCTGTGCAAGGTGGGTGTGGGCTGGGCCTGGTGGGAGTGGGGGTGGGGGATATGTTCGAAGTCGAGCAGGGGTAGGGTTGTGGGAGACGAAGACCAATTACCACCAGTCGTTGTCCCGACGTCCGTCCCCAGTCATTAGCACGCCAATCAACTGCAGCCGTTGAGCGTGCGCACGTCAGCGCACGTCAGAAACGTCAGCGCACGTCAGAAACGTCAGAAACGTCAGCGCACGTCAGAAACGTCAGCGGACGTGGGTTGACTTGGGGGCGATTTCTGCCCTGACCTTTGCACGCCATGGCCATCCTGCGACTCCTGGCGGACGGCGGTGACAGGCGGCTGAGTGGACAATGGTGGAGTGGACGCTGACGCGTTTCCCTCTGTCCATCGCTGTCCCTCATGTCTGATCGCGACTGGACGTAGATTTTCTCGTGTTAACCCTCGGACTGCCACAGTCCGAATCGTCGGTCTCTGAGCTCCGGCTCTGTGTGAAACTTTCACTAACTCACTCTCTATTGGTTAGAGCCTATTTCTATTAACCAATGAGAGCTCATGTCAGTGCACATGGAGTGTGCTTTTTGGGGGGTTGTGACGGCACTATGAGGGTTAAAGAACAACCTTTATGCTATGGCGATAAGTAATAGTTTGCAATTTTAAAATAGTTTATAATAATAAGTTTGTAATGATTTCTTTATTATGTGCCATTTCCAACAAAGCGAAGCAGATCTCCTTAATTTGCACCGATGTTTTTCAGCTCCTTATTGAGCGCATAACGGCAACTGAAATGAAAGGGTTGACATCTAGAACTAAGTGACGCCAAGCCCCTGGCTTACAATGATGATGTCTATGTTTTTCCGCGCTTGGAAAAATGATAAATCTTCATTTTCAAAATTCGTCTGCGGCCTCTTTTACTTTAGATATGATCAGTAATTCGCCTGTTAATGCTTACAGAACATTTGATCTTAACTTATGATACTCTGGCTTCTCTGATTCTCTTCTCTGGTCCGTTTCTACTCTAATTACTACAAATGTGGTATGATAAACTGAATCTCTGTCTGCGGTCTTCCCTGTGCTTTGTCAGTCATGGAAAGGGATCAGGATTGTTGAGGAGAAGACTCCATATCTACCTGTCCTTCCCTGCACTACATGGAGAGCAGTGAGATTTGGCATGCCATTCATTCCAGCGCACCTGGAAACATGAGGCAGTGTTGGTGTCCTCACTTTACTTTAGAAGCGTTTTGTATTGCACTATGCATCCACCGCCATGGACTGTTTGTTCAGTACACAGTAATCATTTATTCAAAATATTTGTGTTTCTGCAAGGCAGAAAAAATAGACATGTTTTCGAGAATGCAGTTTGTGGAATGTTAAGGAAACCACCCTGTTCTGAAGTGCAAATAGCTCATTGCAACCCCCCTCCCTCCTACCCCCCTCCGTCCTCCTAACAACCCTCCCCCTCCCTCCCTACCCCCTACCCTCCCCTCCCCCCCCCCCAATGCAATACGTATCCATTTGCAATCCAACGCCGAGAGGGAGTAATGAAAAGAAACAGAAAATATCACACTGAAAGCTCGAAGCAGAAGACAACTATTTCTCTACGGAATGACAAACTGGTTTCTTTTTTTAAAATCACGAAGCAGTTGCATTGTTTGAAAATGTTCCTCTTGAACCATCAAGGAAACAACCTCCTTCCTCAACCCCGAGTTCACCACCACGAAAAACGCACCCATTCTGCAAGTCATCATTGGGTCTGTCGCCATTTCTGCCTGTGAAAAACAATCGCAAGCGCGCGGAGCACGTCTGGCGTATAGCGAAAGGAACACAGTACGTGCTGTGCGTGCGGAGCGGGAGAGTCTTGCGGCCCATTTGTGACGTGAGAGGTTCTCATCAGGATGCCTGTTGGTGCGTACCACAGACGCACTCATCCGAGGGTTCTCGTATCTTCTCTCTCATGCCTGAGATGATGGGACCCGGCAGGCAGATGGGGAGAGTGAAATGTGTCCTCTTCATCACTGGTGTCTCATCTGCACGAATGTTTCATGCCGATCGTGCTGCGTGTGCTGAGTAGTCGCCGACATCTTGAAGTCGGCTTGGTTGAGCAGTTGTGTAGGTTTCTCTCTCTCTCTCTCTATCTCTCTCTCTCTCTTTCTCTCTCTTTATCTCTCTCTCTCTTTCTCTTTCTCTCTCTCTCTATCTCTGTTTCTTTCTCTCTCTCTCTCTTTCTCTCTCTCTCTCTCTTTATCTCTCTCTCACTCTCTCTCTCTCTTTATCTCTCTCTCTCCTCTCTCTCTCTTATCTCTTTATCTCTCTCTCTTTCTCTCTCTCTCTTTATCTCTCTCTCCCTCTCTCTCTTTATCTCTCTTTCTCTCTCTCTCTTTATCTCTCTCTCCCTCTCTCTCTCTTATCTCTTTATCTCTCTCTCTTTCTCTCTCTCTTTTTATCTCTCTCTCCTTCTCTTTCTTTATCTCTTTATCTCTCTCTCTCTTTATCTATCTCTCCCTCTCTCTCTTTATCTCTTTATCTCTCTTTCTCTCTCTCTCTTTATCTCTTTATCTCTCTCTTTCTCTCTCTCTCTCTCTCTTTATCTCTCTCTCTCTCCTCTCTCTCTTTATCTCTTTATCTCTCTCTCTTTATCTCTCTCTTTATCTCTCTCTCCCTCTCTCTCTTTCTCTCTTTCTCTCTCTCTCTTTCTCTCTCTCTCTTTCTCTCTTTATCTCGCTCTCTTTATCTCTCTCTCTCTTTATCTCTCTCTCTCTTTATCTCCCTCTCTTTATCTCTCTCTCTTTATCTCTCTCTCTTTATCTCTCTCTCTTTCTCTCTCTTTATCTCTCTCTTTCTCTCTCTCTCACTCTCTCTCTTTCTGTCTTTCTCTCTCTTTATCTCTCTCTCTCTTTATCTCTCTCTTTCTCTCTCTCTTTCTCTCTTTCTCTCTCTCTTTCTCTTTCTCTCTTTATCTCTTTCTCTCTCTTTCTCTCTCTCTCTTTATCTCTCTCTTTCTCTCTTTTTATCTCTCTCTCTTTCTCTCTCATTCTTCCCTCCACATCAATGTGAATCCTGATGATTGGAATCGTTGTACTGAGCTGACGTATAACTCAGAGAAATTCTGTGGGGGGTTTTACTCTTAGAAACTCAGTCATGGCTTGCACATCAAAATCACACGGAGGAAATGTTGCTACTTTCGTAATAGCACTCTCCAAATAAATGTTTTAATTCATAAGTTATCCCTTAGTATAGAGCTAAAATATATTCAAGCAAATCTTGAACGTGAATCCTCTCTTCTTCTTCTTCTTTTCGTATTGTTCTTTGTCGTTAGATGAATGTACTCCTTTCGTGATGAAATAGCACTCCCCACGTTAACCCTTTTTTCGTTCTCTTTCTCCCCCCTCTCTCTCTCTCTCTCTCTCTCTCTCAATCACCGCTCGAGGACGTCCAATTCAGGTTCACCCTTGGTCATTAGCAAGGAGGCGACGGGGCCGGGGTTGGGGAGAAAATGGACACGGAGGAAAGGAGGGCAGCTTCGCGGGAAAGTAATTGCGACCAAATCTCCCGCTCCTTGCTCTTCCATGGCCTCCAACCATCATTTGTCGAGTTTCCCAAGTGTGAAATCGCCGGGGCTGGCACCGAGGAGGTCTGCAGCGCAACTGTGGCCAGACCCCGGGGCTACTCCCAGGGAGGGGGCTCTAGCTGAAAGGATGGAAGAGGAGGAGGCTGTGGGAGAGGGAGCAGGGATTAGGGGAGAGAGGCGGGGAGAAGAGGAGGAGGATATAGGTAGGCGTGGGAGAGAACAGATGAGGGTAGAGCCAGGGTTTGGAGCTGTCACAAAGAGGGAGTGAAGTGAAGGGAAGGAGGGAGCGGGGAAGCGGAGGGAGTGATCATGGAGAGGGGAGGGGGATAATCATGGAGAGGGAAGGGGGATAATGGGGTGTGGGAAAAAACCCTGAAAACAAGTGTGGTGGTGGTGTGGATGGATGTGGGATGTGCAATGAAAAAAGGATGTATTGGTAGACATTTTCTGTGTCCTGTCAGGAGAAAAGTGGACACAATGTGAAGATGAACATGCACATGACGAAATGAAAAGGTTCAATTGGCAAGTTTTTGGTGGAGGAAGGTGGACAAGAATGGGACGGATCGGTGAGATGTCCTTCGACACTGAAGCCATGTGAAAGAGACGAAGCACATGGTGGTTTGAAGACGTGAGTGAGTTCTCATGTGCAACGTTTGACGTAGCAGGAATTAAAGACAGAGAAGGGGACGATGACAGGTCAGGTTGTAAGACAGCAACAACGACTGGCATGGCGAGCACCAGGTACTGAAGGCGACGGGAGTGATGGAAGACTGTGTAGAGAAAGTTCTACAAAGTCATGACTGGTTTGAAGACTGCTTTGAGAAACGTGAACAAAAAGACTGGTGGAGACTGCGTAGAGAACTACAAAGTCATGACTGATTGCAAACGGCGCAGAGAATAATGGTATAAAGACTGGTGGAGACAGCATGGAAAACTACGAATCTAAGACTGACTGAAGGGTTAGAGAATCATGAAAGACAGACTGGTAGAGACTGTGTAGAGAACTATGACAGACGACCGGAAAACCTCCACCCCAGATAGGAAAGGCTTCCAAAGACGGGCCACACTAGTGGACTCGTCCGAAAAAAGAGGTGTGGGAAAGACGGCCTAGCTAGCGGGCCACAGCATTTGATTGGCAAGCGATCTTGGTCGATTAATCTGCAGTGAAGAAACCGTGATTCACGCACACCATGACAAAAGAATATGAATATTCACCTCACAAAAACGCAGCCAATCAGGTGTTGTGGCCTGGCAGCTTGGCTGTCTTTCTCACGCCCCTCTCCTCGGACAAGTTCACTAGTGTGGCCCGTCTCTGGAAACCTTTCCGGTACGGAGGACGCGAACACAAAGTCTCCAGTCTTTGCGTAAAGGCGCCTACACACGTTACGTTTTTCAAGCTGGTTTTGCTCCCGATCCGGCTGACCGTGCGTGTAAAAACCGTGTTGACAGCCAGACACCGAGATTTCTTCTGACAGCGCAATCGAGCGATTTTTACTACGTGAAGCGAGGTCAGAATTTAGAGTTACGTCCCTTCGCCGCACTATGACAACGACGCTACCACGTGTAGCTTAGCTGTATGCGTGTGATCTGCATTCGATTTGTAAAATATCTGGATCTGGATTAGGAGCTTTCACGACCTATTGAAGCATTCAGCATACAGCTTTGATAAATTAATCCTGTTCATGGCTTACATTTTCTATGGATGGGGTTTTAGTATCAATACAGCGTTTTCTGTGAGGAACGCGCAAAATAAGTAGCAGTGGAGCGAGCCGTGGTGATCGACACAATCTTTGCTGTGTAGATGTGCATCGACCTGCATTGCGAATTGTAAAATGCAGAACTTTCACAACCTATTGATGCATTCGGATATATCTAAGTGCCGGGGTCGGGTGTAGAGTTACTGAAAAGAAGAGTAGAAGACAAGCAACCGACTGTTTCTTTCATGAGCAAGTCTGGCCCTGAAGAGGGCCGTTTGGGGGTTGTACTGCCGCCGATGCGGGTAATCACCGCTACAGGATGGAGAGGCAGCGGGTTGGCAGGGGCGTGCAGCAATGCTCTGTATTTCTTTACGGCAATTGATGCATTCAACATACAGCTTTGATAAATTAATGCTGTTCATGGCTTACATTTTCTTTGGATGGGGTTTTTGTATCAATACAGCGTTTTCTGTGAGGAACATGCACGCAACGAAAGCCGCTGACAGATTTCTCGTGAAGGTGCATTGACCCGCATTTCCAATTTTACAATGTAGGAGCTTTCACAACTTATTGACGCATTCACATACAG
>JAWQFJ010034072.1:10000-48386 GCA_034096865.1 Theodoxus fluviatilis | reverse complement strand
CTCGCCCACATCACTCACTCACTCACTCACACTTGCAGCGTCGCTCCTTCACTCACCACTTCGCTCACATGCCCATTATCGTCGCTGCCCCACTTCTACCCCACGCATCGCCACTCACCACCCCAGCCACTACTCTACAGAGTCACAGAGATGGAGACACCGCCTAACTCTTATACTTATTACTCCTCCACAGTTATGCCTGCTGGCTACACGAAGCGAACGTGTGGTAACAGGGATCTGCGAGACGTGCGCAGGCTAAAACTACTATGGAGACCCAAGTTACGCCTACAAACCAAACTGTCTCTTACACAGGCGAGTAGCCAAAAAAAAAAAAAAAAGGGGGGAGTCCCTTGCCATTTCTGCCAGATGCTGGTGCAGTGAGGTCACAGATGACGCTCCACTTCCTGAGAACTCGCGTCACGCCTGCCCGCTTTCTCTCTCCCCCGCTTCGGCCCCACGCGTTTCGGAACGACTTTGAAAGTGGACGAATAAAATGTCTTCTTGGTTTTTCCCATGGGTACGTGTTTGTTTGTAGCATACTTTCGGACGAGTTCCTCCCCAGGACTGAGGCGCGTTGCCTCGACGCGGGGGTAAGACCAAGATCTTGCGAGGAATCGTCCGGTGTCCCACCATGTATCAACATGTGTGAAACATGATGAAAGCAGACTGTAAAGACTGTCATTGTTGACACATGTGACATCGCGCCTATGACGCCTCGCAAGATCTCGCGTCTATGCAACGAGGCCCAAACTGTCGGATCTGATTCACATGCACATATTCGGTGTCCAATTATGACATCGTAACTAACATCGCTCCCACAGGTTGAGATTTAGGTCAGGAGACACGGAAAGGAAGTCATAGAGATTTTGACCCCCGAAGATGTTTTCACGCGCGTCGCCATTTTTTTTGTAAAGAGAGAGCTGGGGCTGCATTCGTTGAAAAATTCAAAGTTGATCACGAGTTACAAATCGATCCTTGGTTTTGCTTTTTCTTTTTTAAAACAGTTTGCTAGGGGCTCAGACGTTTGTGAAAAGGAGCGAACAAACAAAACTGTTGATTATTGCTGGATTGAAATGCTTAATGGTCACTACAATGCCCCCTATTTACTGGTCGACTGGCCAGGACCGCCGCCAACGATCGCAATGAATGCCTGTGACCACGATGGAGAAAACGCAGGGGTAAGGTCACAAATTAGACAGGATGAGATTTAAAACCACTCAGTAGATACACAGAAAACCTGAATGTGGTGTATGGACCGTTTTTGAGGGATTTTACACCAATGATGTTTAGTTTAAAGTTAATATTTAAGTGTTGAATACCACGGATCGTGCAAATTGCAGTAAACCCTAAATTGAGTAGCAAACGCAATCTGGAATTAACGCATCATACACCCATATGTATATTAAATGTTCCTTCTGCGTAATGCCAAGTACTCATGGATGTCGAAGTAAGTGAAAGTGACAAATCATAAATCCATGGAGTGACTTTGAGATCTACGAAGCAAGATTCTGGCTTTGCAATATGGCACGGTGGCACATAATAAAGGCAAACAGAGTGGTCTTGTGGTCAATGTTCTCGAACTGGTTTTCGGAGCCTGAAGCAGGTGAATTCACTGAGAAAGCACCGGTAAAGCACCTTCTGTCACATGGGGGCATAAACAGAAAGACAGACTGACAGACACAGAGACATACACACTGACAGACACACAGACAGACAGACACTCACACAGACACACAGACAGACACACACACACACAGACAGACAGACAGACAGACAGACAGACAGACAGACAGGCAGGCAGGCAGGCAGGCAGGCACGCAGGCAGGCAGGAAGGCAGGAGGGCAGGCAGGCACGAAGGCAGGAAGGCAGGAAGGCAGGAAGGCAGGCAGGCAGGCAGGCAGGCAGGCAGGCAGACAGACAGACAAACAGACAGACAGACAGACAGACAGACAGACAGGCAGGCAGGCAGGCAGGCAGGCACTCTTTGTATTCGAGGTCAGTACAGCTGACGCCTTTATCATCGATGGGCAATTCTCTCAACCTGCGAGTCAGCAATGACAAGAATTACTGTGCTCAATTCAGCGACGCTCCTTCCTCCTCCCACATGCTTGTCCCCATAAATCTCCTTGTTCCTCAACTGTTGCCAAGTCCCAGAAAATCCTTTGGCACAGTACATGTATTTGCCCCTCCATTTTCTCCCGCCCCCCTTCCTCCTGACACCCCCCCCCCCCCCTTACCTTCATCAAAGATTATAGGTTACACAAAGATAGTTCATTAGCTCATTGTCGTGAGGATCGAGACACGTTGCGCCCCAAGCGGATGGTAGTATTGGTGAATCAAGGAAAGTTAATCACACCTCTTAGCGACATGTAAAACTTCTTGTTTATCGACGGTTTCTGATGCGTTCCGATCATGTTTGTGAATAAATTTACTGTGTAATGTGTAATAAAATGATTTGCTGCAATAATGGGGGTGTTTTGGCTTTGTTTTTTGTAGCAGGCGTTGTGAAATCCAACTCGACCTAGATCTACATGGTATGGTTTGAATGGGAACGATCTATTTTTCAATATTATCTAAGAATGCAAGCTTGTTTATCAACGTATACACCCCTGTGGAATATCTTTAGGAAATGCAAAGCAATACATACCTGTCAAGAAGGTGATTTGCGGCCAGAAAATCATTCGATTAAGTGAATTCAGTTGCCGCTTCCGGAAAGATTTTTAGTTACAATCAAGCGTTGCCATGTGACCTGCATTTCGATTGTTAAAAAGTAGGACCTTTCAATACCTTTTGATGCATTCAACATACAGCTTTGATAAATTAATGCTGTTCATGGCTTACATTTTCTTCGGATGGGTTTCTAGTATCCCAAAATATAGCTTTTTCTGCGCGAACTGGAGAGAGCTGCCGCCATTGAATTGCCCAAAGAGTAGACATATACGCCATATCTACACGAAAGCAGTCCTCTGATTGGTTCCCTGAATAGAATCCTCCAATCAGCAGGCAGCTTTCTTCGCCGTCTTGTCACTAAGCGGTGTGAGTACACTTTCCTTGATTCACTCCTACTACCGTCCGCTAGGTGCAGCGTCTTGTAACTTTTAAGAGCAAAAGCTCGGCATGAGCTATCTTTGTGTAACCTATAATCTTTGCCTTCATCCATGATCGAGCCCCATCTCAAACTCTTACCTTGGCCTTGCAACCATCCTTGAACTTGTACCGCGTTTCCTCCTTGTCACACTACACCTGCTATTCAGTTCAGGCCTATAACCGAATCCTTCCCACCAACGATTGAGTGATTGGTGTTGCAGAAGATGATAGATACATCTTCTGTAATAGTGAGAAAGAAACTATCACACTTTCTTCTTGGGTGCACTTTTACGCATTTTATTGGGAAAGATTTTGAGGCATAGCATACGTTAGCCACAGGGAAAAAGAACCTGTTACGTTTTCTACAAGTGTACCTGAAAATTGTTAGGATCAGGGATATTTTGCAAAGCAAACAACGACCTCCATATTCTTATCAAGAAAAGTGTATGTTACTGTAGAAGCAAAAATAAACAAGTAAACATGCGAGGTATTCTGCACGTTGCACTATATTGATCAAACAAGAAAAAAGACAAATATAATGCGAATATTACGCAGCTTGTTGACGGCTTGTTGAAGATGTGCTCAACGATTTTATTCCGGTTGCACTGATTAAAAAAAATTCTCAGATGTGACGGAAAATCTTCTCTCTCCTCTCTCTGCTCTCTCTCCCTCTCTCCCCTCTCTCTCTCTCTCTCTCTCTCTCTCTCTCTCTCTCTCTCCCTCTCTCTCTCTCTCTCCTCGTCCTCCTCCGCTCATCTCCCCTCGCCCCTCTCCCCCCCCCCTCCCCCCCCCCCCCTCCTCCTCCCCTCTCTCTCTCTCTCTCTCTCTCTCTCTCAAATGATCATGTCAAACAAAAGTCCATCAACTATGACTGTTGACTAATTGTCCATCATACAAAAGAACTAGTTGTACATTGTCATCTGAACATAATCATAATGGACAAACAAACGCCAAGCCTCGCTCTCTTTCTTAAATAGTATCAAATAAACATGAATGTCATAATTCATGATGTAACATGTTCACGGTCGGTGAATGTTTAATGTCAATAATAGAGTGTAATTAGCACAGATGTACCAACCCTGATTCACGTATTATAATCATGTCATGCATACTTTCATTTTCGTATCTATCGGACGGTATGGTTCTAAATTTAGTGGGTCACTCGCTCCCCCTCTCCCATTCAATAAACCGTTCAGTTAACCGACCAGCGCTCACAACCAGACATTATGTTGCGATAATTATGCAAGCGCACAGTTTCTGTTGCTGTATGATACTTAGTGTTACTACTGACAGTACCAATTTTACACTTGTATATAAACTGTTCTAGTTTTACCCTTGTCATGAAACGTAAGTGTATTAACCGTTTAGCCAACCAATCAACTACATAATGATGGATAATGTTCACTACCAGCCATGTGCAACTTTCTTTAGCTGCATGAAGCTTAAGGTTGTTACTGGCAATACCAATTTACATTGTACATAAATTGTTCTAATTTGTTCTAGTTGTACATGTGTACATATATGAAGTTTTATTGTCTTGATGGGTCGTCTGCCGAAATAAACGAATCAATCAATCAATCTGTCTGTCAGTCTCTCTCTCTCTCTCTCTCTCTCTCTCTCTCTCTCTCTCTCTCTCTCTCTCTCTCTCTCCGACGGTGAACAGCCATTGCTCGAGCGTGAGCCAGCGCGGGGACAGTGGAAGAGAAAAACTCCTTCGCAAATTCGCCGGGACCATCAACGAGCGGAACGGCACCGACGACTGGGTGAGATGCGAACGTTACCATCTTCTTCATCTGGTAGTGACAATGTTGACTTTGTCGCGAATTCGAACGCCGATATTGCATTGACTGATGATACTGCCCGAAGTTCACGAGATGCACAAACAAAGCTTAACTCGACTCCCACCGTGACCTTTGACATTCCGAGTGCGCATTCCAACTTAGAACCGTGTCAACAGCCTGCTAAGAATCCTACTGTGCAAAGATCTGACCATCCTTACAACTCTCAAGCTGGATCTCCGTCTCCCGTGACTGGTGTTTGCAGAGCAGATCATCGCAGCGATGTTGCCGATTTCATGCGCGAGATGGGCGAGAGACTCGGTCAGCTATTTTGAGAAGGAAGTGAAGAGTCACATGAGGCCAATTAGGGAGAGCATCGTGAAACTTTGTGATCGACTCACTTCATCAGAAGTCGCCAAATCTGCCTGTGAGTCTCTCGCTCCTCCGTCAGACCCGCCATATGTTGATGCCGCCAATGAGGAGAAAAGGCACTACCCTGCCCCGATGCCAACACCAACAGCCGCCACATCATCACATCAACAGAGCCAGGGTCTCGGATATCCAGACAATGACGTCAAAGTGTGGCTGCGCTCGATTTGTCCGCCGGAATCCGCCGGCGGGCGAGACGGGGCACCGGCGTTTTTTTTTGTTGCGCTCGATTTGTTCAGGTCACGTGACTGGCGGATCACTCGGCGACCGCCGGGTCCGCCCTCAGCCGTGTGTTCAAGACGACCTACCGGTAGCCGAGTTACCGGTACGTACCGGTAGCATCTTGAACGACTTGTTACGGCTACCGGTACGTACCGGTACGTACCGCGCCGGAGAGCCGTTGCGCCCGCTGCGCCGTGCATAGCCAAAATGGCTGCCTTCGGGGAAAGGAAGAAAGTCATCATCACAAATATGCGCTGTGGCACGCATTTCGACCTGTGATTATTACCCAGCCTATGCGAGACGTTACAAGAAGGTAGGCTGATATTGTACTTTTCTTTTTTAAAAGAATAACTGCTCTGAAATAATTACCGGGCAAGATGTGAGCAAACATTTCAACGATAGACGGCAAAACAATTTCAAGGGAAGCAACTCTTATTTCTTACATTAGCCCTTGGTTTGTGGTGTTACCTCCCTTGAAGATAGCATCGAACTATTCTTGCTTACACCAAGTCAGCACTGTCGTTTTGACATAAATTTCTATTCGAGCGATGTCGAGCATTCATGCACAGCTACAGCTTAACGTATTTCATCAGCTTCCACAAGGAACAAGCAGTCTGCAGCTGCTGGTTTACTCATTTGGTTGAGAAGCGCAATCCGCGGCGATGAGAAGGCATCTTGGAAGCCATCTTGGCTACCGTTGGGTCATAACGAGTCGTTCAAGATGGCACACCGGTAGGTAGGCTACCGGTAGGCTACCGGTAGGTCGTCTTGAACGCACGGCACGCCACCGAGGCGAACGAAGATCCAAGATGGCGACGACCAGACTAGGGTTTATGTTTTGTGACGCTTCGACTGAAAATATTCGATAATTCGTTCTCCGCTGACTCATGTGTGCCTTAATTTGTCACCTCGCTGCAATTTCCGCTGGATAATTGAAGTAGATTACGATTTTTTTTCTTTATTGTGTGCACGATGTGTGGTTGACGGTGAGAAATCCTGCATTAAGTTCGAATTGAAAATTCGAACTCGCAAAGGGACGTAACTCTACATTATGACCTCCCTTTGCGTAAAGGAAAATCGCTCGAGTGCGTGGTCTTATTATAGGGTCTTTGACTGCACCTAGGCTCAGGAGTCACTTATCAGGGCATAGGTAGTGGTAATGAAAATGTTCAATTTACACAATAACCTCAAACCTTACCATAAACTAAGAAGACAGCACATTTCCTCATCATCGCTACCGCTGTCTAGTAACTCTTCTAAACACCACAATTGTGCCGCCATGTTGATCAGCCGAAAGCGCTCGATTGGCACGAAAGCTGTCGATTAGCCGATCACGTCACGGGGGACTGCGGTGACGTGGCGGTCGACGGATTCAGGCGGATAAATCGAGCGCAGCCACACACAAGGCGGAGCCAAGTGTGTTGCCAAAGAGACGACCTCAGCCAGCACGGACTTCACGCAGATAACGTGTTTCGCGAATATGACTGTAATTTCCCGTGCGCGTATCTCTTCCATGACTGGAAACCAGTTCCGACGTTTTCCCTGCATTTGTTTTTTCGTTGATGTGTTGATCAACCACTGTAATGGGCCGGAGGCCTAAACAGTAAAATTATTTCGTTCGTTCGTTCTCTCTCTCTCTCTCTCTCTCTCTCTCTCTCTCTCTCTCTCTCTCTCTCTCTCTCTCTCTCTCTCTCTCTCTCTCTCTCTCTCTCTCTCTCAAGCAGATGATTGATGACATTCTCCAGCCATTCAGAGACACGTGGCAGCACGAAGAATAGGAGGCAAAGGCTGCGGAATGTGCTGACTCTGTGGCAAATGATGCACGTGTTGACACTCTCACCACTAGAAGCTTTTCGTCGCAGACGGCAATCCCTTCGACTGCATCTGTCTCAACCCAGGTGCAGTATAGCAGTGTGAGTGCAGCCAAGCGAGGGGAAGCTGCTACAGTACGTGCCAATCTACCCCGTCGTCTCGGCAGCAGCCCTGGCGCTTCAAGAAATAGGGCCTTATGGACTTGAAGAAAAGTGACTTTTCGCTTCACGCACCCAGGCTAACAAGACTTATTGAGGTCTTGATCCCCCCCCCCCCCCACATCCCCCCCAACCCCCCCCCCCCCAACCTCCACACCCCCACCCCCACTCTCATTCCCCCCCTCCCCTCCTTCCTGATTGTTGGAGATGCTGGTACGGTAAAAATGTGTAATGGGCCAGTGGCTCGAACAAATACATTTTCGTTCTCTCTCTCTCTCTCTCTCTCTCTCTCTCTCTCTCTCTCTCTCTCTCTCTCTCTCTCTCTCTCTCTCTCTCTCTCTCTCTCTATCTCTCTCCCCTCCCCCCTCCCCCCCCCCTCTCTCTCTCTCTCTCTCTCTCTCTCTCTCTCTCTCTCTTTCTTTCTTTCTTTCTCGTATCTTGGTCTTTCTCTCGTATCTCTCATTCTCTCGACTATCTCTCTCAACACACACTCTCTCTCTCACTCTCTCTCTCTCTCTCTCTCTCTCTCTCTCTCTGTGTCTTTTTGTCTGTGTTTCCATGTGTCTGTACCTGTCTGTGTGTCTGTCTATCTGTGTGTCTGTCTATCTGTTTGTCTGTCTGTATGTCTGTCTGTCTGTGTGTCTGTCTGTGTGTCTGTCTAAATGTGTGTCTCTCTGACTGTGTGTCTGTCTGTCTAACTGTCGATGTGTCTGTCTATCTGTCTGTGTGTCTTCTGTGTGTCTGTGTCTTCTGTGTGTGTATGTGTGTGTGTGTGTGTGTGCGTGTGTCTGTGCGTGTCTGTGTATGTGTCTGTCTGTTTGTGAGTGTCTCTGTGTGTGTCTGTCTGTCTGTCTGTCTGTGTGTCTCTCTGTCTACCTGTGTGTCTGTGTATGTGTGTGTGTGTGTGTGTGTGTGTGTGTGTGTGTGTGTGTGTGTTTGTGCGTCTGTCTGTCTGTCTTTGTGTCTGTCTGTCTGTCTTTGTGACTGTGTGTCTGTCTGACTGTGTGTCTGTGTGTCTGTGTGTCCGTCTGTGTGTCTGTCTGTGAGTCTGTGTGTGTGCCTGTCTGTGTATCTGTCTGTGTGTCTGTCTGTCTGTGTGTCTGTCTGTCTGTCTGTGTCTGTCTGTCTGTCTGTCTGTCTGTCTGTCTGTCTGTCTGTCTGTCTGTCTGTCTGTCTGTCTGTCTGTCTGTCTGTCTGTCTGTCTGTCTGTCTGTCTGTCTGTCAGTGTGTCTGTGATGTCTGCCTGTTTGTCTGCCTGTCTGTCTGTCTGCCTGTCTGTCTGTCTGTCTGTCTGTCTGTCTGTCTGTCTGTCTGTCTGTCTGTCTGTCTGTCTGTTTGTCTGTCTGACTGTCTGTGTGTGTGTCTGTCTGACTGTCTGTGTGTGTGTGTGTGTGTGTGTGTCTGTGTGTGTGTGTCTTGTGATGGTCCCCCATCTGTGAGTTCAGCCAAGCAGATCAAGGGAATGAATATAGAAGGCAGCGATTGTTATCCAGGCCCATCTGTGAACAAAGCCACTTTGAAGTTAGGGTCACTGGAAGGGAAGGAATAGAGAAGGCAGCTATTGTTATCTAGAGATCCCAATGCAAGTGCAGCCAGCATGGCGTGTCAGGCATTAGGGAAGCGTCCTGTCAGAGTCCTGTTGGAGATGCTAGAACATTAGTCCCCCAGGGAATAGTTAATTACGGGAAATTCAACAACAAGTTAGTTTGAGACTGAAGCTGCCTCCCAAAATGTGGGTGGAGTCAACAGGTCACCACGGCGTGTCACAAGAATGAGTGGCTCTCCCACTCAGCATTGAGGTTCATGAAAAGAAATGAGAACCGTCGTCCTCTTCACTTCGGACTGACCACACAAGCAGAGCACAAGGCTCGCCCCGAAGTCCCTGCTGAGACAGAGTATTCCCTCCAACTCGTCTCAGAGGTGCCTGACCATCAACGCTGTTGTCTAAACCCTTTTGCTATGAACAGAGCCGAGTCCCCATCAACGCTGTTGCCGTCACCCTTCTGCTGCGACTAGAGACAAGTTCCCACCAACGCTGCTGTCGCCGCTATCTGTCAACGCTGCTGTCGTCACCCCTTCTGCTGCAACTAGAGACAAGTTCCCACCAACGCTGCTGTTGCTGCTACCTATCAACGCTGCCATCGTCACCCCTTCTACTGCAACTAGAGACAAGTTCCCACCAACGCTGCTGTTGCTGCTACCCCTTCATCGGTAATTGTGAACCTCTACCTTCCCTGCAAATTCTGGACTGAAAGTCAGTAAACTCGTGTTATATGAACCTTGTTTCATCGACGAACATTCGGAGAGCGCTTCCAATAGACTCACGAGATAAGTCACCCAAGTGGAACTGAAGATAAGTTTTACCATTCATTCATTAAGGCTGGCCTAGTACTAACTACTCTTCTTGTGCATGCTTGATTTTTGCATGAATATATTATAGTTTGTCATTATTTGATTAAATCATTATTAATTGATTTCTCATTGCCTTTTCTTCTGGTTTTGAGAGAAAGAGACAGCGCGAATGAAAGCAGTGACTGCTATGTGTGCAAGTCAGGCCTAATTCAACCAGTGAAAATTAATATACCCCTAGACTCAGAGGCCGACTTGTAACAGTCTGTGTCTGTGTGTGTCTCTGTGTGTGTGTGTGGGGGGGTGTCTTTGTGTCTGTTCGTCCGTCCGTCCGTCCGTCCGTCCGTCCGTCCGTCCGTCCGTCCGTCCGTCCGTCTGTCTGTCTGTCTGTCTGCCTACCTATCACTGCGCGCTTTCGTGTGTCTGATTGTGTGTGTGTGTATGTGTGTGTGTGTGTGTGTGTGTGTGTGTGTGTGTGTGTGTGTGTGTTGATGTATGTGAGTGCGTGACTGTCTATCTGTAGTTCTATCAGTCTGTCTTTGTTTCTCTTTGTCTGTGTGTATCTATGTTTGTGTGTGTCGGTGTGTATGTGTCTGTATACGAATGTCTGTGTTTGCGTATATGTGTGTAAGATTATGTGTCCATATATATGTATATCTATGTCAGTATGCGTGTATTTGTGTCTGTATGTGTGTATGTGACTGTTTATGTGTGTGTGGCTGTCCGCTTGTTATATCTAAGTTGAATTCCGAGTTCGATTTTTCACCAACGTTTTTTAAACAAAATCGAATTGTTCAAAACTCTCCGTGAAATGTATCTGCTGTTACATCAGAAGATACAAATTATCAGAGTGGACCTATTTTGTGTATCAGGCGCAAAGAAAACGTTGTCTAATCAGGCAGTTATTACAATAATTATAATAATAACTATTTGTCTGCTTCGAAGAAGAAATAAAAACTTGTGCAATTTACTAAATTTAAGAAAGTATTTTTCTTGCCGTTAGAAAATCTGTCCTTTTTGGGAAAGATTTAGAAAATACAACAAAGCAAACTTTTCTGCATCATCAAACGCAATACGGTGATAACAGCGTTGCATCGTCCCCACTTTCCAGGGGATAATGACTACAATTGCCTATAATTTCGCCCCACTTAGAGAGAAACCGCTTTCCGGCGCCAACAGCAAAATGGCGACTGGGAGCAGGTGGGTTTCCACTGGGTTATCGGCATGCCGAGGCAGAGGCGGAGATCGCTGCAAGGGAGACAACTCTGAAGAGAAAATGAGAACGCCATCTCCCTGGCCGTCACCGGTCAGCATCGGTCACAGGATGCGCTTGATGACAGGCCGCGGTGGGCCTGATATGGAATGCACGTGCTGGTAGCCCCGCCCCCCTCAATCTCGGCTGGAATCCTGAATATAAGACTCCGACCCGGAGACTTCGTCCACTTTCTCTCTCTGCCCACCTGCATTTCTTCCACGTCACGGTAAGTCCTGCATTTTCCAGCTTTCACCTCCATTTGATCTTTAGTTTAAACATGTAGTTTTCTTCACTTCCAAAGCTCTCAGGTCTGGCAGCTAAAATGACCGTGGTAGTCTGGCATGTATTGTTTGTATGCAGCGTGCTCATGCGGTATTCATCCAGAGATATAATTATGAAGAAGGTGTATATTGTCCCAGGAACTGCATGTATTTTTCAGCAAGCTCACAGAAGTTATGTGTCGTTTTTGTCGTGATTAATGAAATGGGAAAGCTTAAAACGGTAAATAGAAAATATCAATATTCATAGGCTGCATTTGGTAGGTGAATCCAGCAATGGCTGTACACAGAGTGAGCTCAGTCATCAAGCCCAGGTTGCGCATCCGAATAAAAACAGATCATGACAGATGGACGGTGACACTTTCCAACTTCGCGTGTTGATTGACGGCCGGTTGGACAGAGGTGTGGAATGTTTTGTGATAGAAAGAGAAAGGCATGTTCACATTTGTAATCCTCCGAGTTATTCTTAACCAGATGCACGTTAGGGATTATCTTTGCTCGATATGTCTACGAAAGCAAAGTAGTATGAATGGAACATAAGGCGTTGGAGTTTTTGTCCACGTCAGAAAAGTGAACTCTAGGAGGCCGTTAGCATACACACTGCTTTGACGTTTGCATTTGTAATATGGTTTGATGACGACTAACGGGATAATTGTATAAACAAGCTGGTATGAACAATCCTGATATACACAGGATGTCGTTTCAGGTTAATATAGATATTACACATCTTACATTCTTTAAGCTTGCAGAGTTTTGAGTCTGTGCATTAAATTATCTTTCTCGTATGATGCCGGCCTATTGCGCTGAATTGATCAGGAATGGACCAATAACTGCAAGGACACCAAATTTCCCTTCATTTAGAACTGCGTGTGGTGTTCCATGTTGAAATCCAAACTTTGTCTCGAAATATTAAGGTGTAAACTCTCAATCCCAGACCTGCAAGTCAGTTCCGATTTTTGCGAGACATTCAAGCTCCCTTGTGTCGTAAGCTAATGATGCACGGATTTTTCTGTTCTTGATATGTTAGGCATAACGTAAACTATAGTATTTTATTGACCAGATGGTGATGCGCAATGGGTAAAATCTTAAAAACGTACCAGCATTTATTCCATGATTTGTCTTCATCGTTGGAGTACCTTTATTTAAGACGAATATCTATGAAACAGAAATCTCACAAGAGGTTACCGATAGGCAGCAAACGCAGCAGAAATATAGTACCATCTTGAGAGAGTTGTGAAAAGTAAAGGAAGAAAGGCATGGTCGATGGAGCAGATTGCTGGAATCAAGACGTTGGGCTGAAAGTTCTAAAATCTGCCACTTGGGATTATGACTAAAAGCCACGTAAGTAAGCCAGGCATCTGTCGTCTATTAGGTGTGTTAAATCAGGGGGGGGGAGAGAGAGAGAGAGAGAGAGAGAGAGAGAGAGAGAGAGAGAGAGAGAGAGAGAGAGAGAGAGAGAGAGAGAGAGAGAGAGAGAGAACTGATGTTCCAGAGCTACTGCTCTTTTCTCAAAATGGCTGTTCCTCCTGGAAAAGGAAAGTAGTGAAGAAAAAGAGTTTACGAAATTGACACTGCGCAATAAAGTCCTACTCATAGTTATGTACTGCAAAGTTTTCTTCCCAGTCCAGCACAAGTCAAGTCCGATATCAGGATCACATATTGGCGTTACCTTTAAGAAAATCTGGTCATGTTTCTTTGCATACGCAATAGTTTAACAAATACAGTCTGAAGGTAGTTGGGCGAAATGGTGGAGGTCCTCATTTTCAGTGCCCGAAAACAATTTTTGTTGGCGGCAAAAAAGTGCCGTCTAAAATTAGGAAATTCAAATCGAGTTTAAACAGATAACTCGATATCAACTGAATCATTATCAGTTATCTGCTGGTTTATACTTTTTTAAAAAGTTGTTTCAGTGACCTTAACTTACTACTTTATCTATAGTAAATATTGTGTTCAGGAAACTCCTTTTAAGACGATATTTTCCTTTTTGGCACGTCATAGACGTTGAACCAACACTCATACAGTCACGAAGGTTCATCATAGATGTTCCCCTATTACATGCACATTCATATTCACATTCAGCGTGGCTGAGACTAGTGGATATAGTCTCAGCAACAGGTTAGTCACGTGATAGCCTTAATTCTTCCATAACATGCATACCACCGTTCTGAACACAGAGTCTCAGCCACGCTGAATGGCATATCACATCGTGAGTGTATTCCTCCGCTTGTTGTGATACACTCGATACTGGCAGCCATCTTGTCGTCAATTCATTTTCTAAACATCGATTTCCTATGAATGTAAAACTTGTATGCGGTAAAATTCGAATCACAAGAGTGTAATATTGTGAACTCTACTAATTATAAGGACATTGAATACAACAGCAATATTTATACTTCATTGAGCGAGTAAGGCAACCAATCCCGTCTGCATAATCTTTTGGACTGATACACACAGAAACCCGCTGAGTGCTTTTGCTGATGAGGAATCATTAATTTAATGTATGCTTAGAAGGATTAAACTTAGAAAAACTGCTTCTGAGCTTTCCGATAATATCGAACTTCGAAATCGGACGGATTCCTACAGAAGAAACTTCCATTCGATTAACGTTAAACACAGACGGAATGTAGGTTAAATCACTTACTGACTCCATCAGTCGATAAACGAATGATCGAAGTGTGGAGCTCGTCAAACAGTGTGAAGGCAGTTAGACCACAGGTTCCGGCCAGAAAGCATTTACTTGCGAGAGTATAACCATAGATTAACGAAACCAGCCTGGAGCCATAGGAATCCTTTTCGCTGCGTTTATAGTAGGTCCAAAGATTGCGTGTATTACTATATACACAATCGCACGTGCTCAAGGCAGTTTGCGACCTTATAGACGACGTTCGCGCTAAAAGTAGTTCTCAAATGATTTCCTGAAAATCTCATAGATTAGTTTTATTAGAACACCAAATTTGTGTTTATCTATCGGGATAAATAATTGGAGTGAAATAGAATCGCCTCTTTTTACTCTCAATGGTCTTCTGATCATGTTGAATTTTGATTGGTAAAATCATTGGAATGTGGAGCCGAAGTCACGTGACCAACCTGTGTCAGAGATACTATATCTCTGTGTTCAGAATGTCATATTCATTCACGCACACACACATGGTTACAACACATAGTAACGACACGGAGGAGCAGCCGACATGGAATTGCAAGAAATTAATAAGCCAGATTTCTCCCAACCCAGGGATTAAACCACGGCACTGCACCTCGCACATAATCGAACGCCATAGCTTGCTCGCCTATATCCGACTCTCATTAGACAGGGTTTCAATAGGCGAGTAGAGGTTGAGGAGCTGAATGTCATGTACCACTTTAATTAAGGATGTTCTTTACGAACTCTACGCCCGCGAACCAGCTTCGGAGGGGGTCGGCAGACCAAAGGCGCATTTCATTTCGATAAATATTGCAGAAGAATGTAAGAGATTAGCGTCCACGGCGAGCGATCACGATTCCCAAAGCTTTTCTCCTAATTGAAACTGCCGTGAGCGTTCGTTCCTGAAACCTTTTTTACACCTCTCGAAACGAAACGTGCCTCTGGTCTGCCGATTCCTCCCATGCAGCCGTGCATTCTCAAAGGCAAGCGCTCCGGAGCGCTCTACTTCCCATTACCTCTAATGCTTAATGCAGCATGACCTACTTCCCATTACCTCTAATGCTTAATGCAGCATGACCTACTTCCCATTAGCTCTAATGCTTAATGCAGCATGACCTGCTTCCCATTACCTCTAATGCTTAATGCAGCGGATGGTGGTCTTATACAACTGACGGCTGGTTGCGCGGGTTCGCCTTTTAAAGAACCGCCTATACGCAGCACAATCACGTGAATGCCCACGTCCTTTTGCTCGGGCTTTTCCGTCATTGAAAGGGGGAGCATGCAGTCAGTAGCTCGGCAGATATGAGAGATGTATTGACAATCTTATCATTCGGAGTGTTATGAAGGTTGAACCTCTATTTGTCGTACGATTCGTTTAATTCGCCCTGAGCTATCTTCTGATGCGGGTATGTTCATTATTCCATGCTGCAGTGTATAGGGGGCCGAAGCAATAATGGGAAGAATCTGTTGCCTCCCGCAGGACTAAGAGCGCGATTGCCTTCTCCACCCCTGAAATTGATCACATCCACCCACCACAGCGGGACTTGGCCACAAATACATTACGGGCGCCAGTTCAGGAATGACCCTTGACCGGTTTCTCTGGCCTGATGGACGTCGAGCCCTGTAGCTGTGACATTCCAGTGTGTGACCTGTGCTTCTCAACCAAGTCGATCTGGTATTTAGGTCAAATAGAGATACTGCAGCATTTGCACCGATACGGGGTAGGCTACTTGATCAGTTTTGTGAGATTTTCCTCAGTTCAAAAAGCTTAACCATCATTGCATGTACTTTGTGAGTTTCATTTTGTCAAATTCCATACATAATATGTTTGGGTTTTTCATGTCTGCAGGAAGACCGTGTATTTCTGAAATACAAATCACTTGCGTCTCATCGCGTAACACCCAACCTCATCACTGTCCTGGTACTGCCGTCCTTACAAACGAATCCGATTAGTGTGTGACGTCACTGTAAAACGCGACTCATCTTTACATGTAGTGTATTTATTATTGGTCTTTGAGGGATTTCCTTTGCGCTAGAAGTCAATGAAAACTCACGTTCTCTGTAAACGTGGGTTGCTAACGGAGTATCACAGTACAGTTTAAGAGTCATTTTCTATAAAACAATATCCTGTTTTCAGCACACGCGTATTCAAACAGACACAACGTTTCTGATATTAGCCACTGCACAGATCGTTATAAATTTAGTATCTTAATTGATTGTGCTTTGTGATGATACGATAATTTAAATAATCGCCAAAGATATGGGTTCGAACTCAGACTGGGAAAACCCGCTCTCGTATGGGTCGCAGTTGAATGGAAATAGGATTGTTTCTACGAAGATGCACCAGTGTGTAGTGTCCAACATATAAATTATCTTTCAAGCAACATTCCACGCGATTTTCTGCAACATATTGCGGTGTTCAGAGAAGACAAAAGTCAAGCCAGTGCATTGCTCTTGTCTCATCTACTGAAGTTCAGAAACCAAATTGATGAAACCTGACGAAATCTAATGTTCCAAGGATTCATCTTCAAAATGGAATGTTGATCTTTTCAACAGTGGGAGGAGGACCTATCGGGTACGCACACCTTTCTCAGCACAAAGCGCTGTTACTGAACGCTCGCAGTGTATGGGTTTTTCGAGTACGTGTACAAATAATCGTTCATTAGCAGTTTCACACCATTTTAACATTATGCTATCAATGAATTATACTTTATTCTTAGTTGGGGTCGAGGGCTATTTGTCGATGGTATTTTTATCTCTCTGAACACGTCGTATATGAGCCATAACGACACAAGACAACAAACAGCTGGAGAGGCACGATGACTCCTCATTGTCAGGAACTCCTAGTCCAAGCTGCTGACATTTCAGAGGTTTGTCGAGGTTCCGTGTGAATTATCTCATTCTTTAACCGTCCAAATACGATTTTGCCATCAGCATGTTTTATACAGTCTGTCTTACGGTTTTGATAAAAAGGTTTAGGTCAGGAATAAACTCAACTATTGGGTCCGCGAAATGTTCCTGTCTTGGGTTTGTTAATTTTAGTATTAGCAGACGAAGGTATTGATAGTGGGTATTCATCAACAGAGTGTTACAGATTTTTGTCTTTGCTGCCTGTGATAACACAAACATTTCTAGAGGAAAGTACCATTTGAACGGGTAATAAGGTGAAAGAAAACGACAAAAACCCATATTTCGTCATGTTAATAATATGCAAGTAGGTCACGCTCTACGTTTTAGGATACTCTACGGTCTAGGATATGACACTACTTTGCAAAGAGGCAATGAGAGGGAAAAGCACATAACAGATTATTTGTAGTCCTGGCTACAGTGTTCATTTTGCCCTGTAGCTACGCCTAGGTATTTGTTATAGCAATAGTAGTGGATACAGTTGTAGTAGTAGTAGTAGTAGTAGTAGTAGTAGTAGTAGTAGTAGTAGTAGTAGCAGTGGTAGTGGTGGTAGTAGTAGTAGTAGTAGTAGTAGTAGTGGTAGTGGTAGTGGTGGTGGCGGTAGTAGTAGTAGTGGTAGTGGTGGTGGTGGTAGTAGTAGTAGTAGTAGTAGAAGTAGTAGTAGTAGTAGTAGTAGTAGTAGTAGTAGTAGTAGTAGTAGTAGTAGTAGTTGCAGTAGCAACAGCAGCAGCAGCAGCAGCAGCAGTAGTAGTAGTAGTAGTAGTAGTAGTAGTAGTAGTAGTAGTAGTAGTAGTAGTAGCTGTTGTTGCTTTTGAGGTGGTCATGGTCGGAGGGTATCGTGGGAGTTCTTATTAAATCTTCATTTCACCCCTTCCATGTGGATCAAGCCGCTATTTACTCCTGCCATTCCGGCCACCTATCACTAGGCCACTTGATTGAATCATTGCTGGGATGTGAATATGAACAAAGACAAACAGGACACACAGTCAGATACCGGCGCCGTCTCCACTCCCCAGGAAGTAGTCCACCCACTTGCCGTGTAAAATATTTTTTGGCTCTACAATGTGCCACGTCTTCCTTCACTAGTGCCTGCTTCTCTTGTGTATTTTAAAGAAGATTTTTTTTAAAGATTGGATAAGGCGTAGGCCATTTTGTGAACTGCCCTATTAGTCAATGTTAACTGCTCAGGGAGTAGATTTTGTAAAAACAAAGATTTATATCTTTACAGTAATAACGTCCGCAGTCCGCAGAGGAGAAATAATAAAGTGTAACTCTTTCCACTGCAGAGATCTTCAGCATCGACTCATCTTCAACATAGCATACAGTTTTTAGGAGAGTCACAAGTATCCGTTCAGATGCCTTCCACTTGCCACATCTCATTGAATAGTGTATGGGCATCAGTACTTGGAAATGACATTCATCTATGTTATCGAGTATATTTTGTCCTCATAACGGCAACACTGACAATTAATATTAGTCTGTGTGACTGAGAAGTTTTCTTATCTTTCAGTTGTCACATTTTCTAATTTTTTCATGCACTCAGATGACTATTACTCATTATACCGGGCTTTGGACACGTACGCATGTGCAAACTAATGCACCACAGTATCCGAAAATGTAATGTTACCGCTCGGACACGCGGACGCTCATGCCGGCAGACATGTGGCCTATCTGACTGGACTTTTCCGCCTTCCTATCAGCCGCCAGATGTATGGCCGGACAATGGAGAGCTGATCGGAGATGAGCGAAACCAATGGGCAACGGGCTCTCTTGACAGCAACATCATAGGGATTCTACATCCTCTATGACCGATCGCACTGCTCTGTAATCCACGTCAATCGCGACAAGCTCTGCTGTTAAGGCTTGCCTGCTATGTCCGCCATCAGTGAAGACCGCGGAGGTTAAGGCCGCCTGTTTGACAGCGGTCAATCAGTGTGAGGTGTGCAATTAGGACCACTCTCCCGCAAATCATGAAGGGCCTGTAGCGGCCAAAACAGTAACCTGGCCAAAACAGTAACCGGAAGTCATCGCAAAGTTATCTGCGAGGGACGTGCTTTATGCAATTTACCGCTCCTGCACCTGTTCTTCGCATGGAATATATTCCGACAAACGACGCATTAGTTGCTTTACGAGGTTTTGGTGCATTTGTGTAGTTTAACACATGATGTAGCGTTCAAAAAAGTTTTTCCCCGTGTAAAGCCGTCTCCCCTGCCGGAAATAATATGGGAGTCACCTCCCTGTAGTCTATTTGTAGTCTGGTTTTATAAAACGCGACCGTTGACTGACTTGGCACGCCCGGGGAGTTATGCTAAGATCCGGCCGCGTTAATATATCTGCGTTTTGTGACAAACGTCTTGCTCGGCGGTACTGTACTCCATGCACCTTAACGGTGCGCGTGATTCGGGTGTAATCTTAAGCTAAACGACGTTCCGAATGTTTCCGACTTCGACCATTTCAGCAGCGCCAATAAACGTCGTTTAGCTTAAGATTACACCCGAATCACGCGCACCGTTAAGGTGCATGGAGTACAGTACCGCCGAGAAAGACGTTTGTCACAAAACGCAGATATATTTGCGCGGCCGGATCTTAGCATAACTCCCCGGGCGTGCCAAGTCAGTCAGGCGGAGGCGCGGGTGCCGTCTCTTTTTAGAGTGGAATTCTCAGCACGTCCCTCGCAGATAACTCTGCGATGACTTCCGGTTACTGTTTTGGCCAGGTTACTGTTTTGGCCGCTACACGGCCAGGCACCTGTGTATTTATGCACACGTCTGCGGAAATTTGTGTGCGGACGCGGGCGGTTATGAACGGGTGGGCGTGTGCGCTTGTGTGTGCGTGTACGTGCGTGTGTGTTAAAGTGTTTGTGTTTGGGTGTGAGTTTGTGTTTGTTTGTTTGCTTGTTTGTGTGTTTGCGTGTGTGCGCACGCGCGTGCGCGCGTGTATGTAAAAGCGTATGTATGTGTGTTTGTGTGTTCGTGATCGTGCGCGCGCATATATGCGTGTGAGTATGTGTATCTATCCTTTTCCTTTATCAGTTCGCAATTTGTAAACTAAGTTTAACCAGGTGCACTTTGACATTTGTTATGAGTGGAGATACTTTTATTTTAAGTCAGTTCATTGTCCAGTTTAAGAGCCAGCCAGACCTCAAATCTCTCTCTTAGAGAAACCAGCCAGGCCTTGGAATGTGGTGCCGAACGTGAGAATGGGACAGAACAAAGGGACGCTAACATTCTGCTGCAAACATTGTGCCGAGAATAGAATTGGTCAGTGAAGAGAACAAAGACACTAATGTGGTACTGCACAGATGGTGCCTAGAGTGTGATTGGTCAGTGGACGGCACCCAAAACTATAAAGCCTCCACCGTCTTTCTTTCTCTCTCTCTCATACCCACCTACCTCTGAGACGTGCAGCGCACTCGCTGTGACTGCGCCCAAGGTCAAACAGGAGATGGAAAGGGGGAACGCCAGAAACCTCCCTTACCCATAGCCCTGCTGCCTCCCAAGACTCCTCGGACGCCATCCATCAAGGGTCCAGTCCACTCAGATGGGCGTGATTCGACACCTCCACCAGAAGACCAGAGTCGTCAGGCTGCCACGCTTGGCCTGACCCCACAGACAGCGTCATGCCTGACCCCACAGACAGTGTCATGCCTGACCCACGGACAGCGTCGTGCCTGACCCCACAGACAGCGTCCCGCCTGACCTACCAACAGCCTCAACGCGGAGGGGAGACGTTCAAGCACCAGAATTCAAGATTCTCGGGCAGGCCCATCTCACCTGGCCCTACATGTTTATCCATCTACAACCCTGTTGAAAGGGCTCTACGCTCATCAGTGATCAGCTGAATTGAACTCACATATAAGTGTAACCATTGAAAGGCTGGCTGGCTAAACATGATATGACATAATACTTTGAATTAATTATATTAAGAATTATCATTATTACTTCCATATTATTAAAGTTGTTTTTAAAGTCAAATTCCACCTACTTATCTCCTCTGAGTAGTCTCGTTCACCCTTTGATTACATGGAAAGAAAGTGGATGTTACAAGACGGCAAGATAAACCCCTAGACAATTTCTCTTAAGTGAGAGATCCAGAGCTCCGTCTAGTAACACATTTCCTATGGGTACAGAGAGCTGCAAAAGAGTTATTCTTCAAAGGCATTAAATCTATCTCTGTCTGCAGGGTGTGTGTGTGTGTGTGTGTGTGTGTGTGTGTGTGTGCGTGCGCGTTTGTGGGGAGAGAGAGAGAGAGAGAGAGAGAGAGAGAGAAAGAGAGAGAGGCAGAGAGAAAGAAAAAGACAGAGAGAAAGAGAAAGACAGAGAAAAAGAAAAAGACAGAGAGAGACAGAAAGAGAGACAGAGACAGAAAGAGAGACAGAGACAGAAAGAGAGACAGAGAGAGAGATAAAGATAGAGATAGAGAGACAGGGACAGAGAGATAAAGAGAGACATAGATAGAGAAAAATAGAGAGATAGAGAAGAGAGATAAACAAAGACAGAGAAATAGAAATAGAGAAAAAAGAGATACACACAAAGATATAGATATAGAGATAGAGAGAGAAAGAGACTGTATAGAGAGATAGAGAGAAAGAGATAAAGAGAAATATAGATAGAAAAAAGAGAGGGAGAGAGATGCAGAGAGAGCGAGACAGAGAGACAGAGAGAGACAGAGACACAGAGAGACACAGAGAGACAGAGAGACACAGAGAGAGACACAGAGAGAGAGACATACATACAGAGAGAGAGAGAGAGACAGAGAGAGACAGAGAGAGAGAGAAAGAAAGAGAGAGAGAGAGAGAGAGAGAGAGAGAATACCAGACGAGCCTCCATGATGACTTAGGCCAAGCGGTACGAGGCGGACAATTTTGAAATTTAAAAACTGACTCCCTTTCATTCAACCATTCTTTACTCAGTGTCTCTCTCTGTTTATGCACATCTAAATCTAGCCTGGGCTGTATTTTGTTGAGCAAGGGGTCGGTGGTTCGATTGATAGGTGAGGCTGTTTCTGGCACAGCGGGTGGCTCTGTCAGTGAGCACGAGGTGAAATCAACTCGCAGGTCAAGAGGGTCTCCAGCCATTTGTTGCAGCGGTCTCGTCTCTGTCAGCATACTTGATGACGGAACTGCAGAGGGTCGGGCAGGGCATTCTCCAGGTATTGTCCGTCTGACTGCATACGCTAGAGATCAATTGCATGGCCACCAGTGCAAGCACATTGTGCATTCCACGCAGCAACGGAGGGCCAACGCGATCGGCTCCCTGACGTTCAAGGACGTCGTGTGGTCGGAGTCGAGGCGTCCACTGTCACAGTGACATTAGCTGACTCTGCTGAAAATCTGTCACGACTGCGCCACGAAGCAGGGTTAAGAATGAAAAATGGAGATGCAGAATGAAACTCGGGGAATGTTTTTCTGTCGAAGAGACTTAAAGCAGCAATTGTCTTGTTGAGGTATAGCGGCACTGACTCTGAAAAAATAGTTTTTTTGTGAAAAAGTGTTGATACTTCTTTGTAGTATTTTTAGCGTATGTTTCCTCTCTTTCGTCTCTTTACGTTCATAGAAAATAATAAACAAAACCCGTCCAGTCATCATGGTTGTGAATAAACACAAATGGTAGGGTAGAGGTTTCCCCATTTAACTTCAGTGCTCGTCAAAATATTTTCTGGACAAATTGTGTCCTTTTTGTACTCATGTGTGAGTCTGTAATCCGTCCCTCTTTCTTTGTGCTTGCATGTGTGTGTGTGTGTGTGTGTGTGTGTGTGTGTGTGTGTGTGTGTGTGTGTGTGTGCGTGTGTGTGTGTGTGCGTGTGTGAGTGTGTGTGTGTGTGTGTGAGTGAATGAGAGAGTGTGTGAATGAGAGAGAGAGAGAGAGAGAGAGAGAGAGAGAGAGAGAGAGAGAGAGAGTGTAAACGTCAATTATTCCCAAAAATAAATATTACAATAGCCCCCAAACTCAGCACTAGAATAGCCTTTGGTAAGATCTTTCTAGGCATGCCTTTATAATTGATTATTCTAAAATGCCAAGGTCACCGCTAGGGTAAAGAAATCGGAAAAATTCATTGCAGTTTTCTGGTGAACTGGGCCTGTCATCGTCACCAAACTTGGCGTAGAATTAGTTGATAGAATGACTTCCGGGATCAAGGCCGAATATTGTTTTATCGAAATGTCAAGAATACAGACGAGTAAAAAAACCAACAGACAACATTAACATGGACATTTTCAGAGAAACAGTGTGTGCCACTACCACAGATGTTAATTTGCAGGACCTTTCCAGACGTAGCCATTTTATTGGATCTCCTCAAATGTCGTCCCGCAGTACAGTGGCGTGTCCACTCGCATTTTCTGGCTTTTTGTTGATACCATGGCTGCCATTCTCATACGATTAGGAACAAGGACATATGATGGTACAAGTTTATGCATGTATGTATATATGTATGGCCTGACTGAAAGATTTCGGTTACAGGCGGCCGATGTGATAAAGACTGAAAACATATTTCTTTTAAATCAAAACTAACGCTGCTGCTGTCGCCAAAACAATCATAAAGGTTATTTATGGCAGAAGGGTTGTGAAGGCCTGTTGATGTACAAACGAGAGAGATTGCATTTAGCTATACTGATCTGTAATCACTGTGAATAGTGGAAAAATATGCTTTTCTGAAATCCTTTGGGGTTACGGGTACGTCTGCATTTGCTTGCTCTGAAGCAAACTTCAATAACAAATCATCTGTGGGATAAGATTTCTCGCATTCATCAAGTAAAAATGGCAATCTAGATCCAAAGCACGGGAGCTTTCTACGTGTGTTGCCCCCTACATTCTAATTACTGATTTCTTTCGGTCTAAATAACTTGAACATTTCCAGTCTGCTGGGTTGTTGCGAATTCAGTCCATGCCAGGAGGTGCTGCTCCAGCAGCACTCTATTGTGTGTCCATGTCCCTGCTCGACCTTCGCTCAGACTCACCCCCCTGTAGGATGGGGTTAAGAATAGGCCCCCTGTAGCATGGGGGTAAGAATAGGCCCACCGCGTCTCCTTAGAGATTCGTAAAAGGGGAATGAATGGTCAGGGAAAGTGTGAAATGACCTGCATTTTCTCCGACCAGCTCTAGTGATATTCGCGAGGGCTGATAGGCCGTTAAAACTTCATCCTCCTCCTCCTCATCGTCATCATCATCATCATAATCATCATCATCATCATCATCATCATCATCATCATCATCATCATCATCATCATCATCATCATCATCATCATCATCGTTATCGTCATCGTTATCGTCGTCATCATCATCATCATCATCATCATCATCATCATCATCATCATCATCATCATCATCATCATCATCATGAATGACGTCGCCGTTGTCCTCATCATCATCGCTCAAATTATGCTCTCGTCCAGTGGTGATGACGCTAGGTTTTTAGTCACTTCACAGCTAGCAGATGTTATGTTCAGTGCAGCTCGGATCCTAGAGTTGCATTCTTGGGCAAGGTGCTTCATCCGAATCGCTTTTACCAGCCGAGGAAGAAACCTGGGCGCTGCACACTGGCGACCAAGTATGAAAATATCTAGACAGAATTATCATCATATAAGCAAACTAAAGCATGATGATGATCAATGTCGTCATCAGTAGTAGCAGAAGCAGCAGTAGTAGCAGTAGAAGTAGCTATGTAGTGAGATCTTTCAATTAAATTAACGTATTGTAAATGTCCACGCCACGCCTTGGACTGGAACCCTCAGGGTAAACGGAAGCGTGGTCGACCAGCACTGACCTGGAAAAGAACCCTACAGGCAGAGCTGAGGACAGTCCGGATGACATGGGGAGAGGCAAAGAGGGCAGCCCAAGACCGACAGAGGTGGAGACTTGCAGTGGAGGCCCTATGCTCCGACCGGAGCGAAGAGGACTAATGTAATGTAATGTAAATTGTAAATGTGGTACCGACAGCTACCAACAGATTCCAAAATGATGTGTGGCTTTTGTAGCCGTTTGTCTTGTTTCCCCTTGTATCTACTATGAATGGATTTAGTATTCTTTGGGTAATGAAAGTGCGACTGATTTTTGTATCAAATCATGAACCCCTTTATTTGACTGATTAGTGATGAGTCTATGATATATTTTTGGGCGTATGTAGTGGTTTTGCTACTGCTGCTGCTCTCCTGGTCCTTCATTCTATTCTCCTCTTCCTTCTCCCTTTCCTGTTCCTGCTCCAGCTTCTCCTCCTGCGCTTTCTATTCTTCTTTCCGTGCCTCCTCTTCTTCCACCACTTCTTAATCCTTCTTTTCTTTATCTCCACCTCTTGCTCCTTCTGTCCTCCTCCGCTCTCTCCCTTTTTTGTATTTCTTCTCTTGCTCCGTCTTCTCCTGTTGTGTCTGCTTTATGTCGTCCTACTCCTCGCCATTCTGCCCCTGCTTCTCCAACTCTTATCCCCCCCCCCCTCCCCCCTCCTGTTTCTCTTACCCTTATGTATTTCCTTTTCTTTTCCTCCACATCAGAGATCTCCCTGCCCTGCGCCAAGATGATCAAGACGATGGAGGCTGTCATCCTTCTGGTGGTCTTCGCTGCCATGGTGACGTCACTGCAGGGCGCGGTGCTGGGTCCTCTGTGCGCGTCCTGTTCCCTCGAGTCCATGGATGTTGACCTCGTCTCGTCACGGTTCATCGACGTCTGCTTCTTCTGTGGCAAGATGTATGGCCACATGGCTGAACACTGTTGTCTGTGCCACCAGCACTTCTACAACACGTGCATGCTGGCTCTGGACAAGTGAGAGTTTGGTCTCCATCTGCTCACACCTGCACAGGGGCTAAACCCTGGTGACACTCTCTGTCCTCCTGTGTCAGGAGCGGGCAGGACGCATGAAGAGAGGGATTTGTCGAGAGGCAGCGGAAAGAGTCTGTGACGAGCTGTGGCTGGCATTACGATTAGTGACGTTTGATGCAATAAAATTGTCATACCAGACGTTCATGCGGTTTGTGGTCGTGATTGTCGATAAACGATGGCGTGAACTTTTTTTCTTTTAAGGACTTTTTTCTTATCTGATTCAAATGAAAAACTACTCGAATGAAAACTTGACGAATAAGAATTTTCTGTACAAAAACTCAAGCTCTGTTTAGATTGAAAATAGTAGCCTGGTAATATTTTCTCAGAACGTTCCGTTTATCAAGTTTCACTTTTTCATGTTGTGATGACCTGCAGAGACAACTTTGATACCATATCCCCTTTGGCCATTGACTTCATGTTACACATTACCAAAACACTGTGTATGCATCAGTTGTCTTGAAATATATTCTCCAACTCTGTCATTTTCTTTGGCGTCGGGAGAGATACTGCTTTAATATATAGCTTTTTAAAAAATAATCCCACAAGTTAAAAACTATCTATCCATTGGAAAACTGCAGCACGAAGAGGTACGCTGCATTGCAGTTGATTCAGTTGAACACAAGTTTTTACAGAAACGTTTCCCGAGAAATAAAGTAGATTACTTCGTCTGACAAGGTTCCATTGAAATAAAAGCCATGGCTTCACCCACCCACCCCCACACCCCCTTTCTCCCATCCTGTCTCTGTAGTTTATGTCACAGAGTAACGCACGCATTTGTTTGTGTGTGTGTGTGTAAGTGTGTGTGTGTGTGTATATATATATGTGTGTGTGTGTGTGTGTGTGTGTGTGTGTGAATGCATGTGTGTGTATGCGTGCATGTGTGTGTGTGTGTGTGTGTGTGTGTTTGTGTGTGTTCACCCATTTGAATGTATTAACATTTTATATTTTTGGAATTGGAATCTTACACATTTGGGACTTCAGGCTCGTTTTTAGGCTGTGCCTCATTTTGTTTGACAAACCTCCTCGGGCTGTGTGGCAGGAGCGGTGAAATTCGTTGAAAGTTCCATCCAAGTGACGTCAGCTCGTTGTCTCTCTTTCTTAGTTGGGTAATTATCATTTGAATCATCAGCCCGCCTCCTCTGGTAATTGTCCTCAATTTCCATTGTCTTGGAGCCAACTAGATTTTGTAAATTGCTCGCTCTGGGCGTTGTGGGTTTTCATAAGTAGTGCCTGAGCAATGTAAATTTATCGGCTTGTGTTCTAAAATGGTTCTGAGATAATCATCTGAGTATTGAACGCGAGCAATGAATCTGCTTCTTGTGCACTTTCATCTCCTCAACGATAATGTTGTTCTTCATTTCTCAAACGATAATTCGTTCATTTAAGCATAAATGGAGTTGAAGATTATCACTTGTGCTCCTACAAAAGTGTCGTAGTCGAGAAATTTTGCCAGAGGCTCCTTGGCTCGTCTCAAGCAAGATCTGTTTCTCCCTTAGATTTGAGTAAATATTATCTGCTTGAGTTTAAGTTGTAGATGTAATGTGTTGTCGTAGGTTCCTTTGAATATTCAAGCTGTGGAACGAAAAAAGGGCGAGTATTTTTTTAAAGATATTCAGAGTTAGCCTTTAAAAAAAGTTTATCATTTCTTACATTAATTTTGTGAAAATGCTTTTGCGGTAAACACTGGTTACGGAGAAAATTATTGAACAATGATTGAAAATGAGAATGTTGGCACTTAATTTCCTTTATATAGAATGTATAGGACGTCAAGATATGGGTAAAGGTGTGGCTTCATACAGCATCTGTGGCCGAGTAGCTAGCGCGCTTGACCTGTAGTCACGTTACGGCTAGTAGGTACGGCGTTCGAAGCTGCGCGGTTTTCAGAGTTGCATCCTTGACCAAAATGCGTAACCAGCATCGCTTCTCCCCACTCAGGAGTAAAACCGGGTACCTGAGAGAGTAATGTTGGCAAACTGTAGTGCGATTAACCCTTGTATGCAGCCAAGAGCGAGCATTGGGTTAAAGCACTCCCCAGGAAGTGGAGTTGGTGCTGGTACCTGCATGACTGCGTGCGTCTTAGATGTCTGTCACTTTGTTTGTTGTGAGGTACCGGTGAAGGATTGATTAACATGCCCAGTGATCAGGGGGTAAAGTGTAAAGCGGTTTGAGACCCAGACATATGTGATGAGTCACTATATAAAACCGTATCACCAATGTTTGGGTCTCAATCTTTACACTAATCATTGGACCGCTTTGATCAATCTTTCACGTGCAAACACAAGACCTATCCATTTACTTCCCTCCTGTTGCCATTTTGTCGGGTCTCTAGGTTTCATATTTCTCCAGAAGGAATCTATTTAAGACATTCTTACCTCCCAATAACTATGATAGACACAGCGCATACACCGTCACAGACCTAAATCAAGCTGCCAATCTTTTAAAAACCAGTGAACAATCATACAATATTTCCACATTTATCAAATGTTATTCTTGAAGCATGCTTCAGACTTACTTGTGTACCATGTTAACACGACGACTGAGAAAACCTATCTCATTTTGTCGCGATAAACCTTTTAAAAGAAATGACCCATACTGGCTGCTTGATGACAACAAAATACTGAAATATTTGGTCCAGTTGTTCCAAATAATGTCCGTGGCCCGGCGGAAAGGAACCATTAATCATAGAGGAGCTTAATTGAGAATAAGCAACGATATCAGATAATGGTTGATGACATTTCTTTGTTAAAACAGTTAAAGCTTATTGATTTTTGCAACGATAAAAGCTCTTCTTCCATTACTCATTACACACGAACTCAAGAGTCACATTCAGGAATATATATATATATATATATATATATATATATATATATATATATATATATATATATATATATATATATATATCATTTCAACTTTTGTTGCTGTTTCAACTCTACACAACGGTATTGAAAAGATCCGTACCTCTGTGCAGAACACGGAACATCTTGTTTCCCGGTGTGGACAAACACCTTGAAACACTTCCCTGCCCGCAACGCGTGTGGTCGCACCACGGGTCTCCAGTGGTACAGTGGTTAGGACGCTCGTTTTGCGGCTGGCTGGTGAGGTGTTCAGTTCTGCACGGATCCTAAGGCTTGTTCAGGAGTACAAAGCGCTGCATGAGCGCTTCATGTTGGCAATTGAGCGCTCTTTGCCTCTCCTGAACACCTACAGATTTGGTGCAGCGCTTCTTGTTAAAGGGGAGGTAAATCTTCTCCGCCGCATGTTGTGTTGCTAGACGCTAAGAAAGTATTTTCTTTGCCACAGACATCGTTTATGCACATTTAAATGTATTCTGCATGAATAAAGTCCACTACTGTGTCATCCTTACTTGCCATTTCTCGCGCATACAGAGCACTTGGGGCAAATAAAACCCGTTCCAGTCCCAAAATGATGTTTCTGAGGGTTATTTTACGCATCGACGGTCAGTGCGGGATCGAAGACGCCATATTGAAAATCATGTGAATCACCTCGGATCTGTGATGCACAGCGCTGCTCGGCGCTGAGTAAATCACGCCCCAAAATTGCTGTTCAGGAGTGAAACACGTGCAGCGCTGTGCAGCACTTCGCAGCGCTGCGCCTCCTGGACAAGCTTCTAGTGTTGCACCCTTGGGCAAGGTGCCTAACTCACATTGCCTTTCCTGTCGAGGAGAAGAACGAGGTACTTGGGGCTGTGCAATGGCGACCGGGGGCGAAAGTCCCGTTAAGAATTCTCGTGTATGTCAGAAAAACGTTATTACTATTGTTATCGTCATCATCATCATTATTATTGTCGTCGTCGTCATTGTTGTTTTTATTATTATTATCGCTGTTGTTGTTGTTGTCGCTGTTGTTGTTGTTATTTTCATTATTATTGTCATCATAATCATCATCATCATCATCATCATCATCATCATCATCATCATCATCATCATCATCATCATCATCATCATCATCATCATCATCATCATCATCATCATCATCATCATTATCATCATCATTATTATCATCAACAGCAGTAGCAGCAGCGTTACTATTACCATTATTATTGTTGTTAAAATCATATTTGTCGTCATCATCATCATCAGCAGTAGCAGCAGCGGCAGGAGCAGCAGCATCGTCGTTGTTGTTGTTGTTGTTGTTATTATGAATTATGATAATGATGATGCACTGTTATAATGTGTTACGAGAAATGTTACGACAAATGTCTGTGTTATATCCTTTGAAGGAGACGACACTGCAATCAGAACTGCACGATGCGTCTGCGATTTGTTCAAAATGAACTGATGGTCCTCGAATTGTTTCCAAAGAAGAAAAGATCCTCACACACAGAATGTAAGAGGAGGTGATTGAATAGGTTTTCAATGAATGCTGCTCACGTTGCTTCGTAACTTAACGTCTGCTTTGTTCATTTCAACTAGACAGGGAGGGCTGAATGAGCGATAGAGGCACCAAGCCAATCATAAATTGCATTGTGAAAAAGTTACGTTCGAGCCAACAAGTCCCTCACGCCCGAGAGAGAGAGAGAGAGAGAGAGAGAGAGAGAGAGAGAGAGAGAGAGAGAGAGAGAGAGAGAGAGAGAGAGAGAGAGGCAGAGACAACAAGAGGAACAGACGAGGGGAAGGACTATAAGACGAAGTAATGCCCATGAAAGAAACAAAATCGTCACCTTACACTGTGTTGTGTCATGTTATAGTGAACCCGTTGTCACATTTAAAGCAGTTCAAATGAACAAAGTTTAAACTTTTCCAACAATTCCAATCACCAGAAACTTTCATATCTAAAATCTCCTCCTCCTTCTCGTAAGAATGAGTGATTCACCACAAAATCATAATAAACACAGCTGGCAATATTTTCACATTTTATTCATATGCAGAGGTATGTACACATAGAAGGGTTGACAATGAGAATATCAGTGATGCAGCTGTAAGGATGGCAAATTACGCCGTCGCTCGAAATCTCTCTCACCGGGACTGGATTTGATTGACATACGAAAGGTAGCGTTTGCTGAAGTGACGACAGGCGCCAAGATGGACAAGTTTGCATCGGGAACGCTGCCACGTTGGTATGAACGTTCTCGAAGAACCTCGTAGTCATTGGGCAGTCCTTGATGGAGCACACTGTCGTTGCCTTGGTTACGAGGGACGGGCTGGGGCGTCTAGACCGTGGGGTAGCTTGCCTTGGTAGCAATGCCGCATTGGTTGTTGTTGTTGCGTGCCATCATGAAGTAGCCGCTCATTCCCCAGCTATCGCCCCAACTGCATAGAGATTGTAATTCAGTGAGATGAAGGTAAACAGGCACATGGGCAGATTAACACATGGGGGACAACATAGCAGGAACAAATGATAGCGAGCAGGCATTGAGATAGACATTGGATGGAGTAGATAAAGGAATAGTTGGGCTGAAGAGAGACGGATGTACTAATGGACATACGCAAGCTCACACAAAATACAGAAATACACACAGAGGGAGGGAGGGAGGGACGAGCAGACAGACACACACAGAGAGAGAGAGAGAGAGAGAGAGAGAGAGAGAGAGAGAGAAACCGATGCTGAGACAGAGAAAAAGACAGAAATAAAGACAGAGACAACTACAGAGAACAAGAGAGAGAGAGAGAGAGAGAGAGAGAGAGAGAGAGAGAGAAACAGATGCAGAGACAGAGAAAAAGACAGAAATAAAGACAGAGACAACTACAGAGAACAAGAGAGAGAGAGAGAGAGAGAGAGAGAGAGAGAGAGAGAGGGAGAGAGATCTTTGACAACAATGTCCTTACAGAGCCACCTCGATGTACTTATTCATCACAGACCAAAAGTTAAAGTATTACTTTCCCCAATTCACTCTCATGAGTACCAGAATGTGCTAGGTTTGACGTATCAGTTTTGTGCTCGACCCTAACACTAAACATAATCTGATCAAGTTGTAGAACTGACCCAAGCTGCCGCAAGGTAACGCGCTTGAAGAAGACTAACCTGTTCTTGACCATCCAGTAGTCGCGGCCCTCGGAAGACGTGCCGTATCCCACAGCCAGGACGCCGTGGTCCAGCTTGACGGAAGAGCACTTGGGGTCTTCGTAGACGCCGGTCTTGTACAGGTGGAAGGAGGAGAGGCTGGCGTCCATGGCAACGGAGATGGGACCAATGGTGCCCACAGCCTGCTGGAGAGCTTTCTCGTTCATGCTGGGGATGTCCACGAAGCCAGAGTCCGTGGCGCCCACGTTGCTAGGCTTGAACATGCAGCGGCCGTCCTGTAACCATGGCAACGTGATCAGTTGTATGTGGAGACGATGCAGACTGGTTCGACATAATACAGCATGTACTCATCAGCACTACACACACACACACACACACACACACACACACACACACACACACATGCACACACATGCGTACATACACACACATGCGTACATACACACACATGCGTACATACACACACACCGTTCACCCCCCACCCCACCCCCCACACAAGGACACGACCATTTTTTTGTTCACACTCACCTTGCCCTTGTAGGGGTAGGACATCTCAGTGTCGATGCCATCGTTGGTCTTGATGTACTCGAACGCGTAGTCCATGAGGCCTCCCCCACAGCCCATGTTGCCTAGCAAACGAAATAATTGTATTTCCTCAATTTCAAGCGACTGCAGAAAATGTCACAGACATCTGAGATAGCTGCTAGTCTTATCGGTCAAATTAAAGTATGCATAAAGCTCCTTGAGTTTGCAAGGTTGCTCAAATTCTGGTATTTCAACGACTGAAGAGTTTTCTGCTAATTTGAATGAGTCACTGTAGCCTGTCCTTTCCACAGACAGATTATGTTTCATCTGTCATCCTGCTTGGTGAATCTCTCACGTAAATACGTTTGAAATAACTGTACATAACTCTGCTGTAAACGGAAATGCCAATGGCATTTTTTTCGGCACAGAATGCCAAAACAGTGGGCAGCCAAATTCGAGTGTGACGTAAATTTAGATGAAAATGTTGACGTCGGCAATGACGCACACAGGTTCACCTACCCTCAGGCTTGGAGCAGTCGACGAGGTTCTGCTCAGACAGAGACACCAGACTGCCTGTGGCCCTGAAGTGCTGTCCTTCCAGAGAACCAGTGCTGGAGAAGGCCCAGCACGAACCGCACATGCCCTGTGGGCGGGAAGACAGGGAATAAGCAGGTGAAGCAAAATTCAAAGAAGAATAAATGTGAGGGTAAACCATAAAATATGACGCAGTTGGGTGGACGCGTAGATGGACGGAAATGAGACGAAATGGTAGACAACCAGCTATATGTGCATGCCACTTGTGCACACGAACTTATACACTCTCAACAAACAGTCCCTTTAATGTACGAATAAAGCAAACATCAATGACAACAGACTAACGTGCAGACTGAAAGACACAGCTGTATGCTTCAGGGAAGAAAATAACCAGCTTTGTACATTGGAAAAAGTCTTCATATTGCGCTCTTATATCTACTATTGAAATATATTGTATTCTCCCTTTCTCCTTCTCTGTATGTCTCTATCTTTCTCTCTCTCTCTCTTTTCTCTCTCTTTGTCTGTCTGTCTGACTTTCTCTCTCTCTCTCTTTGTCTGTCTGTTTCTCTGTCTCTCTCTCTTTCTCTCTCTCTCTCTCTCACTTTGTGTTAAAGTATGTATGTATGAATTTGTATGTGCGTGTCTCCGAACTTTCAGTCATCAAGATTAATCTAATAACGCCAAATAAAGAAAAGAAATTTTTGAAGAAACATTTGCAAACTGCTGCGACACTTCTGCACGTTGTACTCCAACATAATACGATCAGGAAGGGGGAGTGAGGTGGAAAGTGGAGGGATGTTCCGGTTGTGACGTCATCTGATGACGTCATACCTGGTTCTTGACGGGAGTGACGTATCCCTTCTGACGCCAGTCCACCTCCGTGGGGAGGTCCTTGACGTTGAGTGGGGCCATGAACACTGCGTTGCGCTTGCTGGAGTTGGTCATCTTGTAGCCGTTCATGGCCCTCACGAACTCCTCGGTGGTCTGTAGAACGATCGAAGTCAGCAAGACTAAGCTTGAACCAGTCAACGAAGTCATGCAAACAACAGCAGCGGTGAGCAAAGGTGGTAGCAGCAGTATCGGTACCACCACTACCAACCATCACCGCCTTTTCCACCACAACCATCAACATCTTCGTAATCTCCATCATCGCCGCCATCATTATCACTACCACTACTACTACCACCGCCGCCACCACCATCACTACCGCTATCATCCAATACCAGCGCCATCATCACCACCACCACTACAACTATGAACACAACCCCCACCATCACCATCACCACCAGCATTATACCGCCACTACCATCACTACTATTATCACCACCACTACCACTATCATTTTCATCACCGCCGACAAAAACAACAGTGCAGTCACCGTCGTTGTCGTCGTCTTCATCATCATCGTCGTCGTCGTCGTCATCATCATCATCATCATCATCATCATCATCATCATCATCATCATCATCATCATCATCATCATCATCATCATCATCATCATCATCATCATCATCATCATCATCATCAACTTCATAAAATCACCTCCCCACTACTGTTGCTACAATAATTAAGATTTCCTTCACAGTCATCTCATGAACACCATATCACGGTTAGATTCTGACCATATCAATTTGAACCAAATACGATTGCTTGAGATGTGAGTAATGAAATAGAACATGTTCCCCTCGTGAATCACATCATCGTAAATAGTTTTTTATATATAAAATAAACATATAAATAAAACGTCTTCATAATAATCTGGGTGTTTATTTTGTTCTTTCTTAAAAGGGGAATTTCATCAATATCAAGAGGTGATGTCGCGGGAACAACAATCATGACAACCCACTAATAGATCCCCCCTCCCTTTTTCTCCTCAATAGTATGACGTAAACAACTATTGCCAAGTGGATTAGACATGTGAACGATCTCGAAAATAAAGGAGGTTCGCTTTTTGAAGAATGATGGAGACGGTATGAATGTAGGTGTTCTATTGACAGGACGCCATGCCCAAATATGAGACGGTATAAATGTAGGTGTTCTACTGACAGGACGCCATGCCCAAATATGGGACATGAAATTCCAACTCCAGAGGAACACACGTACCAGGTCAGCATACTCGTTCATGCCAAGCCAGTAGGAGTGCTCTCCCCTGTCGGCTGCCAGGTTGTGCTTCTCGATGATCTGCAGGTTGCTCTCCCACACGGCACGCCTGCAACATTGGAGACAGCGTCATAGTTACCGCCAACAACATGATAATGGAGTTTGTGCTATTAAAAAAACCCAAATCCTTCTGTAAGTTGAAATTAGTGATCAGTTAATTTAAAGACAAGAGTAAAACATTATATTCTACTCAATAATATATTAACAAGAAAGTACCTAAAACTCGTGAGTTTAAGAAACGACTCAAGTATATTTCTATTTAATTTGAAAACGTGTGTATGAGTTAGTCTTATATACGCTCTACAAGCCTTGACCTATTCATTCAAGCCTGTGTATTTTTCTTTATTGGGGACCGACCATTCTTCATATCATCTCCGCAGGATTTCTAGCCGCCAAACGAACTACACGAGAAGTAAGGCACAGCACAATGTAAGTTCTTAATCACAAGCGTTTCATATTTCTTCAACGTGCCACAAAAGATCAGTTTTTAATTCTAAATTGTGTACATTTCCCAACAGCACCTTACATAGATTAAATATGGAGCTGACCTAAAACAGCCTTCTGTGCTGGATCTGTCAGCAAAATACCCCTGCATCGAAGTATGAAAATAGCGTTTTTGAGGTATGCATACTCGAGTACAACTTCTTTTTTTGGGGGCCAGTTTTAGCAAATGACTGGTGTGGAAAACCCAATTTTAGGGCAAACAAAGAACCTACATGAGTCTAACAAACTCATACCATGGTTTTTGGTTTTGTTTTCTAAACGGGGACTTGTACATAACATCTCTGGAGAGGAGAAGGAACTTCTTTCTCTGATGTATTTCAACTTGTGATAGGAGGTAGTCCGTTACAGACTGCGCGTAAAACGTGAAGGGGCCACATTTCTCTGACATATTGGCTGATAGACCACAATCATTAACTCATTAATTCATTCATTCTCGCACCTCTGCATCTCCTGGGTGGTCTCGTACTGCTTGTTGTGGCGCGTCTTAAACATCTTCCACTCCTCGTTCAGATCCAAGGGATTGGCCATCACCATGGCAACAGCCACCACCACCACAGCCAATCGGAACATCTGCCAACAAAATATATAACGTGAATGATGGGATAACTTGAATTTAAGACTAGTGGGAGAATACATGCAATATGTCTACATATGTAGATTAAAAGAAGAAAACAATAAAGTACCAAGAAACCAAAAATCATGTCACTGAATCATGCATGTCAAAATAATTCCCGATTTCAAAATGAGATGCAGTCAATCCTTCGAATGCATTAAAAGCCAAATAGTGTGTGTGTGTGTGTGTGTGTGTGTGTGTGTGTGTGTGTGTGTGTGTGTGTGTGTGTGTATGTGTGTGTGTGTATGTGTGTGTGTGTGTGTGTGTGTTTGGTTACGTCTATAGAATAACGCTTGCATACACTTAACTGCAAAGAATTGGGCTAAAACCTGAATCCATTCGCTCAAAAGCAGAGTACTCTGAGCCCGCGTAGCGTCGATAACGTTTGTAGACAACCTTGGCAAAGCAGTGGAGATGTTCGTGTTAATTGACCAGAAGCAACGAGTACTCATTTCGTCGGTGAACGGCGAAAAGCAACAGTTATGCATTATGCCAAGGGACGTAAATCAAGGATGTGTGCAGCTTCGAACACTTTACCGTTTGGCTAGTGTTGGACCTCAAAGAGAACAGTCCGAGAACAATTGACTTAGGGTTAAGGAAACTATTTCAAGGAATATTCCTTTATGACAGCATAAAACTGACAATTTTTCTAAAATAAAACCATTCTGGGCATTCACCCGTAAGATTACAGGATACGACTTCGAGTCCATGAAACCGAAGGAACACTACCTACATCTTGCACAGACGTTGTGATTTAAATATGTGTTTTGAGATGACTACTTCATATCGAAAAAAGCTATCGAACACAATACTTCACAAAAACACTTCCGTCGCTGTCAAACGCCGCTTCACATGCACAATCCAAAACCTCATCTATGCCATCTCCTGCTCTACCTGCTCTGGAGTACTGTACATTGGAGAGACAGAACGCACACTCAACACCACAGAACACCTGGCCTACAAGATCACAATAAAGGCACAACAGTAGCATCACACTTCAAACGCCCCTCACACTCACTTGCAATCATCCAAATCTGCATCGTGTGGCAAGTAAGGGCGACTCGGTAGACGGCAAGCACATGGAGCACTATTTAATCTCTCACTTGGACACCAAAGACCCCAATGGACTCAATCTCAAGAGCAAAACTCTTCATCCCCTCACGTATCCTGGCTATTGTTGTTGGCATGTCAGGTATGGCATGCGCAGGCTATTGTCTTGTTTCGGTTTCTGTAGTTCAAACGCTTACCCTGTAGTCTCCTCATGGCCGTCGGGTGCAGGATTCGATTCCATGAGGATCCTAGAGTTGCATTCTTTGGGAACATTATCTGTTCGCGTTTGTTCTTTTCTTACATCCTTGAACCAACCTCCTACAGCCATTTCCCAATGAGGACCTAGTTAAAGATTATTACTCATATTCTTCATAGTAACTGTCGACCCCTGCAACAATGAATGGGACTTACCTTTGCAGGTGAGAGAGAGAGAGAGCTGTGTAAACCTCTGCTGAAGGAAAAGAAGAGAGTGATGATGAGAGTAGTGGATGGGTCTTTATAGATCTAGGGTACGGGCATGTGATGCTACAACCTGTCGTGTGACGAGGTCACGGGTCTACAGTATTGTTTGCCTGGCTCTGGTTCAAAGCTCATTATGGGCCGTAGTATGTCCGCTTTCCCTCGTGATCCTCGATTGAATCGTCGCCTCTGGCGTGTTGGACACCGATGGATTATCAAGGGGCAAATAACTGTGCGACGATTATGCATTGTCATGTTCGTCCACCCGAGAGGCCTTATCCAGTTTCATCTTGAACTTATTTGCTTGAGTGCGAACAGTTTCATGGAAACTATTATCGCTCTCCAGTGTCTTGTATCATGGCTGAAGAGGTTTATCGGTGTCACTGATCAAACAGGAGAGGTCAGCGGCAACACAATCCGTTAATCATTGTGCTTGATCACGATTATTTCACTAGTGGAATGCCTAGGCTTGTCAACAAAAGAATTGACGCCAAACATCCAAGCTGACGCAAGGTGCTGTGTAGGTAGACGGGTGCATGACACGTTGCAACAGGCAAAAAATACTTAGAATGAATCTGCGCTTTTCATTTGTAATTTAAAACCATGTTCTCAGGTTTAACACATAAATCTAAATGGCTTAATTGCAAAGACCTTTATTCACCAAAAAATTAATAAGAGGTAAACAAATTTATCAATAATTTAGCAACATCACCCGTCTCTGGGTCGCAAACCGCTTTTCGCTTTTTCCCCTGATCACTGGGCCATTCGGCCAATCTTTTGCTGGCCCCTGGCTACAAGCACAGTGACATACAGAGAGGACGCATACCCTAGGG